>JANHAO010009076.1:0-18692 GCA_026873985.1 Saraca asoca
AATTTAGAGCAAGTATTTTCTTAGGTTGGGTCCTTTTTCCCTAGTAAATGAATTGTATAATTATAGTATTAAATCAGATCTTACACTAACTTTTCCCATTCAATATCATAACCCCTATTATCAATCCAAGTAAACCATAAACCAAAAGATTTCAGCTTTATGATTCCATTCTAGTTTATAGCATCATGGAAAACAATAGCCCCATTCATTCTAAAACAAGAATTATACTTGTCTTTTGGCCTTAAGAACAATAATTTTAGAAGGTTGAGGATTTGTCATTGATACTGAAGCTACTCTTAATATTGTAGCTCAATTACAATGATGAATCAACAACGCAACTAAAGAAATCCACTACAACATTTTTGTCTTTTGGCAATGCACAAAAACTGTTACCTAAAGTGTGAAAATTGTTACCTATAAGAATAGGCAACGGTTTTTTACTATGGTCTTATCAAGCATTACCTATTTTTTTAGGCAATGATTTTTCTGGGGTTTCTAACAACATATGACAAAACCGTTGCCTATTGTTCGGTTATAGGCAACAGTTTTTTGTTTGTTTGTTTTATTGGCAATGGTTTTGGACTATTGCAAACTATGATAATGCTTATTAAGTGTTGTCAACTAAACAAAAGGCAACGCTTATCAATTGTTGTCATATATAATAGGCAACAATTTTTCATAAATAAATAGCACCTTGCAACATAGTAGGCAACGATTTTTGCACTATGTGAAGCAATTCATGAATTGATTCATACTGAAAATCTTGAACATGAATCAATTCATGAATCGATTCATGAAGAATTGTTTTGAAAATTTTTTTTATTGAAGGTTAGGAATTTTTGTGAATTAATTACCTAATCGAGTCATGAACTGTTTACATGATAATGTGAATCGATTCACACATCGATTCAATCATGAAGTTCTTGATGATATTCATATACGAATCAATTCATGAATGTTAACTACCTTCTGAATCAATTCTAAAATTGATTCACAGTCTGAAAGTTAGTTATTGTTAACATCCATAGTCAACACATCACATTCATTCCATAAAAAAAAAAATTTTCAATTACTCTAATAGTTAATACATCAATTAATTTATCCCAAATTTGAAGAAATAAATCCAAAATGATAAAATAACTATAAAGAGTATTAACTCTAAGTTCAATAGCTTAATGAAAATTCAAATTGAAAATTATATTCATTGAAGATTCTCATCATTAGCACATATATCTAGTAGGCCATCATCACTTTAATTTGCTCTTTCACCACCAACATTGTGCTGTATGCATAGATTAAAATGAAATTAAGGAATCAGAAACTAGTTTGGGATATTCTAACAACATGCTAATACTTATGGAAGATTTTGCTGTATGCATAGATTTAAATAAAATTAAAGAATTACAAATGCATAATAAGAAGCATTTCATTTAGTAATAAGAAGAAGCATTAACATAAAATTTTGAATTATTCTAGTTACATAGATCAATATTAGCTTATCCGTATGCATAAGTCTTGGCCATTACATTAATTGATTTGTCCTTTTAATATATGCATATACACATGAAGTATAGAACCCAGATGGATAGATATATTTTAATGTCTAAGTAAAATATATAAGTAGTAAACAATCAATCCTTTTGAAACTAATAATGCTTGTTCATTAGTTGGAATATGTGTCGACGCATATGAGCATGCATTACCATTTCATGCACTACTGGCATCATCTAGAAGGCTTTTCAATAATTCATGGATGGCCCTTAAATTGACTCCATTAATATTAAACTCTTGCAATAGTTCTTTTAAAAGCACCTTTATCTCTTAAACCTCACTTCTTAAGGAGACTACCTTGTTATGGTGCTCTCGCTTCAAAGCTTCAATTTCTTCTCGTCTTTTCAAGGCAGTTGGTGTAATCGATCTCCCAAAGCAATGCACTCTCCCTAACTTTTCCTTCCCAAACACAGCATGAAAGGCATTTGTAGTGGCTTCACTAGAGTTTTGAGTCAACTCTTGAAGTTGTGACTATAAAAAGAAAAAAGGAAGTTAGCAAAGTAACTAAATTTATATTTTTAATTAATGAAACTAAAAGAAAGGAAAAAAATAAATTGTCACTCGCAATTTTATCCTATGTTTCTGAATCCAATATCTTTCTTTTACTACCTTGGCAAGTTTCCATGAACATATCTACTTGTGTAGGCTTTACATTATTCTCATTCTTAGCACACTACAATAAATGTAATACATGAAAGTCTAAAATTGATTACAATTTACTTAAAATTCTACCAAGCGCTTAACTAAGTTTTTTATTTATATCCAAAACACTTAAATATGGTATCAATCACTGCCATATTCTTGTAAAATTGATAGGTCCCATTCGATACCTCAACTTCTGTTGAGCTCCATTTTGGACATTTCTTTGGCTGATTTTCTATAATTCAACAAAATATAAAATCAAAATTTAACATTCTAGAGATAGGAATTATATATAGTAAGACATTCTACATGAATTTCTAAGCTTTTATCTCACTTGTATTGGTTCAAGGCTCCAATATTTGATTAACTTTCTAAAGTGCAATTTTGGCATGTCTTTGGGGTGATTTTTCAACATCTCATTCACTCTCTTATACTTATCAAAATATTTTTTCTTAGTCTTGCATTTATGTCTCCTCCAAGCTTCAAATATACCAAAAAGTACCCATTTTTTTCCATTTTTTGGAATGATGAATTTTTTCTACAAAAAGCACAAAATGTTAATAATCAAAATCAAAGTATCTAGCAAATAAGACAATATTAAGTATAATAATTCTAATATACTTTTTTTTACATTGATATAATACACCATCCGTGTTTTATAATCATTTGATATGGCCATTCGATTAGTGTAAATCAAAGGGCAGAATGTTGGGTTCCTTGCAATTGTACCCAATAATAAGCTTAAGTCACTCACTATTTTGTCGCATGGCCTTATTGCTTGCCCTTTTTCAAAAATGACTTCTACTGCTTCCTCTTTTGTTCTTGTATGAATCTTTTTGCAAAGTGTCATTCTTCTAGTTCTTTTCTCCTTAGTTATCCCTAGTTTAATTGAAAAATACACATTCAAAGTAAAATGTGAAAAAGAATGAGACCTAAGCATCCAAGTAATTATAAACAAAAATAAAGAAGTCACCTTTTGTTGCATCATTTTTTTTGTCCTTAACTTCCTCTTTTAAGTTGATGTCTTTCTTAGCTTGTTGATTTGTGTTATTACCTTTCATTGCATTGGATGCATCAATTTGTTCAGAATGAGACTGAACATTAATGGGCTAATTTTTTCTTTCTTCAGGTATCTTATACTTTTCAAGAAAATCATCAAGTGACAAGGGGGCAGATTGGGTTCTTTTTTACCTTGTTAAAACTTTTCACTTGGGTCATCATTGTGGTCATGGGTTCCCTCTTTTAATCATGCTTTTGACTATATCCTTGCTCTTTGGTCACACTTGTGGTCAGGGGTTGCTTATAAGAAGTTCCTAGCTCTTTGGTCAAGGTCATAGGCTACTTTTGAGAAGTACCTTGCTTCTTGGTCAAGGTCATAGGTTGCTTTTGAGAGCTTTCTAGCCTATTTTCATCTCCATTTTCAATAAATGCTTCAGATTTAGTGACATTTCTAAGCATGGGCTACTTCACCTTCTTAACTTTTTCAAGCTTTACTTTCTTAATTGCTTAAGTAACTCAACACTTGACCTTGCTTGATAATTACCAAAACTTAAATCTTGCCTTTTATTAAGACTTTGGTCATTCTTGTTAAGAGTATAACGTTTTGTATTACAGCTTGTTCCTTTGTTCATGATTGCTTGATGTATGAATACTTGCAAGAATTCATGATTTTTATCCTACAATAGAGTCAATGTATGCAGTATGTTAGGTGAAATTCCTATGAAAGTGTACATGAATTTATTCACGATGAATTGTTTTGAAAATTTTTTTTACCAAAAGTTAGAAATTTTGTGAATCGATTCATGAATGGTGTGAATTGATTCACACATTGATTCAGTCGTGAAGTTCTTGATGATATTTATAGACAAATTGATTCATAAATCAATTCAAAGTAGTAACTGCATATTGATACACATATTGAAGATTAAGATAGTGTACTTAATAATATCGTACTTGTTGCAGAAACTACAATACAACAGAAATCAAAAGCACCATGAATGAGCATAATCAACAAGATTGCAACACTATAAATCCATTATTGGTATGAATAATGCTATGAGATTATAAGAATCAGTTAAAGTAGACACTTTTACTTTTTAATTTTAATCTATAGTATAATTAAGTTGCACACACACTTGTAAAGGGTATAATAAAGCTACACAAAACTAATACCATATCAGATAACCAGAGAATCTAATAAACATAAAGTCCATATCAAAATAGGGAACTTAGATTGAGGATTACCTCACATGCAGAGTAGGGAATCCAGATTCAAGACAATCTTTTTTCTTATAATAGCAAATGTTATGTGAAAAGAAAATCAAAATAACACCACTACTTGCATCACAAGAAAAAAAATCATATGTTATTATTTTTAGTATATAATAAGAACCTTTTGAACAAAAGAACAGTTAATAAAAAAATTATTAATGCAATCTTTCTTATACAATTGCTTATTCCTTAACTATTTAAAACTATAATATTTAGCTTAATAAGACCCACTTCTTATAATAATCATATACTATCCTTATACTCAAAATCCTCTCTATATTTAGCCTCATCTAGTTCTACATTAGGTATAGGTAGAGCCCTTTCAAAAATTGTTACCGATATGTCTTTCGTCATCAATTCAATTTCAACATCATCATGGGGTATAGTAAGTCTTGTCAATTGATCAGATGACTCATTCTCATATGACGCTCGGGCATCCAAATCTATTAGTCATTCATGTTAAACAAGTCTCTAGGAACTATCTTCATAACATAATGCTCATTTTCATCAAATGGATCTTGGACATAATAGCTTTGGTGTGCCCGATGTGCAAGTACAAAGGGATCATCCTTGTAATATTTTCTATTGAAATGAATATAAGTAAGCCCATAGATGTCCTTTCCAATTGCAAACTAATCACACTTAAATAGGACAACACTAAAATGGCCATAATAATCTAACTCAATAATATCATTTATTCTTTCATAATAAACCACATTTTCTGTGCTTGGTTATTCATCCTTAGAACTTGCAAAGCTTGGAATTAATGCAAATAATGTCACACCACTATTTTGAGTTTTGCATCTTGCATCACATTGTCTGATATGAAATTTGTATCCATTAATAAGATAATCAAAAAACTTTTTTGTAACAAAATTTGGCTCTAAACAATTGCTTAAGCCAAGCTGGCACATCATCATTCATGGCACGGGTTTCAAATCATTGAATGAAATCATGGGTCTGATCTTTGGCTTTCCTCCACTTTGATCCTTTAGGCTAATTAAGCACACTCTCATGCTCACTACATTAAAAATAAAGTCATATTTTAGCACAACTATAAAAAATATTATACAAGTGCGTGAAAGAAGCATTTAGCAAGCTAAAATACCTTATGTATTCTTAAACTTCATGACAATTCGTTGGGATATATCCATGGCCTTAGGTCTATGACTTGTCATATAGAGAAAATGTCTCACCTTTCTTTTTCCTTCCTATAGGATGACCCTCGTTTAGAAAATATTAGAAGTTTCAAATTGATTGGAATTGCATTCATCATTATTTCTTGACATTCTATTTAGTCTAGTTTGTACACTATCATACAAATATCTTGAATAAAATATCAAACACTCTTTAACCAGATATACCTCTGCAATAAAGGCTTCTGGATGACTCTTATTGTGAACTTAAGACTTTAATCTACACATATGTCTTTCAAGTGGATGCATCTACCAATATTGAATCGGACCACCTAATCTCACCTTATTTGCTAGTTGAATAGGCAAATAAACCATTATGTCAAAAAAGTAAGGAGGAAAAATTATTTCTAGTTAGCAAAGCATTTCTGCAATCTCTTCTTCCAAATGATCTAAATCTTCCAGTGCTATAACTTTTTGACATAAACAACAAAAAAAGGAACTAAGATGAATCAAAGAAATAGCCACATTATTAGGCAATAAGTTTCTTATTGGTATTTGTAACAAATAGAATAAAATAAGCATCATGAGTCTTATAGCTAGATGTTTTTCTTCCACTAAGTTGCACGCATTAAGAAATGTTTGAGGCATTTCCATCTGGTAATTTATTATCTTTAAAATATTATAAAAAATAGATTTCTCTTACTCAGTCATGGGGAAACATGCTTTTGCGAATGATTTCTTCTCATCCTTTGTATCATTTAGTTAAAGCTCCTTTATTATCTGCATATCTCGTAGGTAAAAATGAGCATTTGCATAATCCTTTGTCTTTCCTGGGATATCCAAAAGTGTCCTAATTATATTATCACATATGTTTTTTTTTCTATATGTGGCCTAATGTGTTATGCTACCAATGTGGCAAATTAAAAAAAATTGACCTCTTCTTCCATGAACCATCACTTTTTTTTTTTTGCTTTTTTCCAAAATCATTCTCAAAATTTTATAACTCAATTAAGATCTTTGTCCCTTCTAACAAGGGTGTAGGAGACCTGCCTTCTATTTTATCTCAATGGATGATCTATGGCTAAAAAAACACAATGATTCATGTAGCACATCTTTTGACTATGTTTCAAATAGGTATAAGAGGTTCCATAATTGTAATAAGGGCATGCCATCTTCCTTTTAATACTCCAACCAGACAACATAACATATGTAGGGAAGTTATTGATAGTCCACAAAAGAGCTACTCACAATTGAAAAGTTTGATTGCTTGAAGCATCATATGTTTCCACTCTTGAATCACTCCTCAATTAGTGGCTATAGAAACATATCAATGTTATTTCTAGGTGATTGTGGCCTAGGGTTAATAAAGATCTCATACAATATTCAGCCTTCATGCACATCTAAAGAGGTAAATTATATGACATCAAGAGTACAAGCCATGTACTATAAGATATACTCATAGTCCAAAATGGATTGAACCCATCACTAGGTAACCCAAGCTTATGTTTCGACAATCCACTGCAAAGTTAAGATGAGTTTTATCAAAGCTTTTCCATAATTGGCCATCAGTATGATGCCTCAACTTCCCATCTTTTGAATACTCTTCTGTATGCCACCTTAATGTCTTGGCTGTCTTTGAACATATAAATAATCTTTGAAGTCTTAGAATTAATAGAAAGTGTCTCAAAGTTTTAGCAGGTATCTTATAAGCTATCATGGAAGACTCGGGCTCACAATCCTCTTAAGGATAATCATTTCATCAAGAATCTCCACATTTATAACAAAACTTGTCCTTCTTATGCTCCCTCCAATATAACATATAATTGTTGGGGCAAGCATTAATCTTTTTGCAGTCAAGACCCAAGTCTTTAATGATGGCTTTTATTTTATTGAATAACAAAGGAATATTCAAATGAGGAATAGTTTCTTTCAATAACTCCAGAAGGGCAGTGAATGATGCATTGCTTCATCCATAGAGACATTTCAACAAATACAATTGAATAGTAAATGACAATGTCGAGAAGTTCTTACAACCCAAGTATAATTCTTATTTTGCCTCGTCAACCAAGTTAAAGATTTTCTTTGCATCTTTATTAGGGCTTTCATAAACTCCTTCTACTTGTGCCACATCTCTAAATATATCATTTAACAGCCCTTAATGTCATCATAATAGTCGTCTTCATCATGCATGTCACTATTAAGATCTATTAAGTTTACACCTTCCCCATAATTATACTGTTCTTTGCACCCCTCAACATATCCATGGCATATCAAATGACCATACACTATATCTCTCTTTTCCCATTTGCCAATAGCACAAATAGCGCAAGGACATTAAATCTCACCTCCTTGTGATTTTCCTTTAGTGAAAGCATAATCTAAGAAAAATTTAATACCATCAATGTACTCTTTATTATATCTTGATAAATCCATCCAATCCTTCTCCACATATTTTAGTCTATTAAGAAAAGAAAATTAAGGAACGAGACAAAATAATCACATCAAATCATCAAATGCATTGAATTCCAAAAAAAATTTGTCATTAGAATTGATTCATACTCAATGAAGCAATTACCTAATTGATTCACAAAAGTTTCTAACCTTCAGTGAAAACAATTATCAAAAACAACTTTTCATGAATCGATTCATTTAGAATGAACCAATTCATACCCAAGGTTAGAAACTTTTGTGAATTGATTAAGGAATCGATTCATGAAGAATTGTTTCAAAAATTGTTTATGAATTTTTATAAACTGATTAGGTAATCAATTCATAATTTCTTATATTATAATGTGAATTAATTCATACATTAATTCAGTCATGAAGTTCTTGATGATATTCATTGATGAATCGATTCATAAGTGATGATTGCCTCCTAAATCGATTCAAGAATCGATTTACATTCTAAAAGTTAGCTAACTTAGCCTCATCTATAAGCAGATTTGCGCTTTTAAGTAGATCTATCCCTACCTCATCTAATTTCATCAAATCAAACATAATGAATTTGTGCTTTCATAGGTTCTAATTTCATTGAAAGCCATAGATGCCCAATGACACTCTCTCAGTTATCATCAAGATAAAGTTTACAAAATAAAGTACCAAACACAAAATAAAAGATGTAGCAACCAATTTTAAAAGTAAAATGATCATACTTACCCTAACATTTTTTTGGTTGATTACTGCAAACTGAACTTTATTTCTTGCAAAATCAAAATCAACAAGAAAATTTCAACTTTGTTCAACTTTGAAAAGTGAAAGTTTCAGGTAAGATTTTCTTGAAAATTTGATGTAAACTTCCTACAAAATAAATTTTTTGTTTTAGGAACACTCATAGGCAAGAGAGGAAGCTATGGGCAACTTGTGTGGTTTGGATCATTGCTAGCAAGCTTAGCTAGGACTCAACTCCAATGGCTCCAAAGAAGAAGGAATAGTCACTGTGGAGTTGGACCAAGGAGAAGGAACGCCGAAGAAACGAGAAGAAGAAGATCGGCGGTGCCCGGAGCTAGTTGGATGGCAGAAGCAGAAGGAGCAAAAGCAAAAGTAGAAAGAACACAGGCAAAGCAGAGCGAGTGCGAGCTAAGAGCTAGGAAATAAAGCAAAGTGCAAGGGAAAGAGAAAAAATTGGCGGGATTGTGTATGTGTGTTTTTTTTTTTTTTTTTCTGTTGTATAAAAAAACTGGGAGGTATAAAATCTTGTAATTTTGCAACACTCAAAAACCTATTGCCTATTAATTAAAATTTTGTAACACTCAAATATTTATGACAATGATTTTAAGTGATTGTTGCCTAAAATTAAAAGCAAAGACAACAATAAAAAAAATGTTGCATATTCTAGTTATAGACAACAGTTTTTTATTGTTGCAAGGTTAAGTATTGTCAAAGGATAAAAATGTTGTTGTGGTCATTTCTTCTAAATCAAAGGATCTATGATCCTAAACGGAATCAAACAACCGATTGACAAATTCACTTAAAGAGCCACCCCGAGACATGAAGACCCAATTTCAAGAAGATAAAAGAACATAAGCAAAACAAAAGATGAATTAAGACGTGTTTTCTGGAGGGAGAACCAGAGAGGTTATTTGAAGTTATGCTTTCTGTAGTTCAAGCATTCCATCAAACATCTTTCTATGATCGTAAAACTTCACTATAAAAGAAACTAATGCATCAAATCAGCAATAAAACAGTAAAAAGGAAGGTGTAGAATGTTGTAATATCTGAAGAATATGGAAAGCCTAACTGGTTTGCAAAGAAGATGTAACTGGAAGAAGATGAACTCGAGCAAAAGTCTTAGAGCATATGGAGAAAGTTACATGGTAATGGGGAGAGCCAATGATCTAATATAGTTTGATCTTACGGTGGTAATCAAAGGTGAAGCGCACAAGATCTTACAGTGGTAATTAAAGATGACGTGGATAAACGTTAACAAGACCTCTCTTAATTTGGGCACAGTTATCGGAATAAAAATATAATAATAACGATGGCCTTGGACGCTGGCCATTAATTTTGGACAAGTCGTAATTCTTGATCCTAGTCAGACTAGCCTCCCTTGAAGATATTTTGAAGGGGCAAGTGATATATTAAAAATATAAATAGGTCCAAAACTTTAGTAAAGGAACGGACCTATAGGCAATTATTCAATTAATTATTTACTGTTAAAGACATATTTGCCTCAAATGAGCACTAATAAAAAGGTTTGGTATGCCCATTTAAATCTCTGGAAACACTACATTTCTTCTACTTTTCTCTTGGCCACTCTAATTTGAGTGTTAGAGAGAGGTTTTACGATTTGCATTGCTAGAGTCCTTCTTGCAGGATTGACATTGCGACTAAAGGGGAGTTTGATATATTGATTCTTTTTTCGTTTCTAGGAATCATATTTTTTGAGAATCATATTTCTTGAGAATAATGATTTTCAAGAATGTTAAAAATACGTTTGATTTATCTTAAATATTTTTGAGAATGTTAGACATTCTCATGTTTGATTCTAATTCGATTTTCTTAGAAATTTTGGCATTTTTGTCAAAAACACACTTATCTATTTTAAATTAAAAAAAAGTTACTCTATATAATCAATGAATATTTATTTCTAAAAAATTATGTGTTTATTAATTTTTAATGCTTTGTAACTTATTTTTTTTTATAATTAAAAGTGAGAGAGAGGATGAGAGAGAAAGTGAGAAAGAGAATAAGAGATAGTGAGGAAGGGGATGAAAGAGAAAGTGAGAAAGAGGATGAGAGAGACTGTGTGAGAGAAAGGATAAGAGAGAAAGTGTGAGAGGGGATGATAGAGTGAGGAAGGGGATGAGAGAGAAAGTGAGAAAGAGGATGAGAGAGACTGTGTGAGAGAAAGGATAAGAGAGAAAGTGTGAGAGGGGATGATAGAGACTGTGTGAGAGAAAGGATGAGAGAGAAAGTGTGAGAGAGAATGATAGAGACTGTGTGAGAGAAATGATAAAAGAGAAAGTGAGAAAGATGATGAGAGAGAAAGAGAGGGGGGGATAGGAGAGAAAGTGAGAAAGATGATAAGAAAGACCATGAGAGAGGGGATAAGAGAGAAAGTGAGAGATAATGTGAGAGAGAGGATGAGAGAGAAAATAAGAGAGGGGATGAAAGAGAAAGTATAGAGAAATGTCAATGTTTTTTATTTTTTACAATATTACAATTATACCATTAATGAATGATATATATATCTTTTTACACTTAAAAAGCATTCCTATATCTATGGGAAACTAAGATTCTCACATCCTCTCATGGGAATATTTTTGGGGGAAACTTAACCAAAAAAACATTCTTGCAAATACTAGTTTAGCAGAAATGTGTTTTTTGAAAAAGTACACTAAACATGGGAATATAGAATTCCCAAATTAAGATTCCTAGGAAAGTAAAAAGAATCTCCCTACCAAACGTCCCATAAGAGAGAAACGATGTTCTTCAAGGCTCCTAACAAAGAATTGTTTTATTTAAATGTTTGTGAAAATTACTTTTTAAATATGAAATGATTAAAGAAATATATAGTATTATATTAAAATACTAGTAAAAAAAAAGGATCCATTTTTTTTAATTTAGTTGTTTTAGAAGATATATAAACATAACTAATTTTTTGATTCCTACATAAGATTTTAGATCGTATTGCATCTAAATTTTTTTATTTATCTCTTTCTAAAATAACACTAAAACGACTTTAGAAAAACAGGGGAAATCCAAATTCCCCAAAATTACTTCTATCCCACAAACGTAATTTAATCTCCCATCCAAACAATTGCTAAACAACATTTCTTCTCTTCAAAGATAATTCTCTCCCACCAAAACCAAAATTTGATGGCAATATTCCAAACTTGCACTAATATCTCACTTTACGGCTCTGATCACAATCAAACAGCCAACATTTCTTTTTGCCACATGGTAGTATTGAACTGGCCTAAACTTTTGAAAATTACAAAAGAATATCTTACTTTACAAGTTAAATTTTTATGCTTTGCGTACTTAATTCTTCTAAAAAAATTTATATTTTCCCGTGAGTATCTGATCGTTTTCATTTTTTTTTGTCCTCTATTGGTCTAGTTTTACCTAGAAAGATATCTACATGCATTTAATCCACTGCATAAATTTATTTAAAATAATCTTTTAAATACTACTCAACTGACTTTGAATTGTTAGTAGCAATTTTTTTTTTAAAAAAAACTTATTTATTAATACATGTATTAAAAATAATGGTTTAATATGATAGATGGAATGCAGGTAAGAATTTTATCTTTCTAGCTTACCTTAACTAATCCAACTTTGTGAAGAGAAAAATACCAATGGGCGTCCATACCAAATAAATTGTAGTAATTAGGGGATAAGGGTTTTGCTTCTATACGATTTAAGAAAAAAGTTGTGTATTTTTATGAAAAAATTTAAACTTTTTTATCAAGCTTGTAACTTTTTATATAAATCTTGCAAATTTTTTATATAATTAGTTGCAAACATTTAGAATGTGAAATTGCAATTTATTCATAAAAGGTTCCAACTTTTCATTAAATACTGTAATTTTTTTGGTTAAAAATTGTAATTTCATTAATTAAAGTTGCAATAAAAAAATATTTAGAGTTTTATAATTATGAAAAAAAAACAATAAAAGAGGTGGCATCAGTATTACCTTAATATCGAAGTATGACCCTAAGGTTTAATGGGAAAAAAATGGAGTATGCACAAAATTGCCATGAACTAAAAGCCCCCGAGAGTCATCAATTAAAAAAACACATTGTGTACTGCGTACAGTTCGGGCCCGGATCCATTACTCGGACATGCAATTATGCTAGAAGCCACCATAGTCTGATGTGAATGGCAGCTTCCTTACGTTGAAATTAAATGACTCTTTGTATTTTTGCTCGTGTGTAAAAAAATTTTTAATGTTAAAAAGAAACAATTTAACATTTAAACTTTATATTTGATGGAATTTACACTCTTTTGTTAATTTTCATATAATTAATTTTAATGATTATATATATGTGAAAGCATTTTATGATTGATAATATAATTTGAAAATTGGATATAAGGAATATGTTTTCACTTAAATAATGTGTACGAAAAAATATCTTTTTTAATATTAAATTATTGAAAATAATAATAAAATAATATATTAAAATCACTTTTTATTAATTTTTGAACATTTGGAATCAAAGTAGAAATAATAATAACAACTTAGGTCAAAAGATTGAAATGTAAAAAATTCTAATAGTAATTTTTTGTTTAACCAAAAGATAAAAAAATATAAAAATGAAATTATGAAAAAAATTTAAGCGGAGGAGAACCAAACAAACTAAAAAATTATTGTAATCAATTATTGATTGTATAATTATTTTTGAATAATTCTATTAAAATGCCAAACAAAAACATCAGAAAATTTTAAGCCAAAAAATTAGATAGGAAATTAATTTGGATTATAATATTGACAACAAGAAACAACGGTTTTACAGTCTCAATATCTTATTTTTATATTGACATGCATATGTTTTTTTTTTTAATCAACATCACTCTCTCAGTTATTTTGGATGTATTAAAAATATTCTACTTATTTATTGATTTCATTTAAAAAAATCCATTTGTTATCATGTCAGCAATAAGAAGCATCTATCTGTTTGTTAATATTTGACTTTGTGGCTGAACAATAAGTACTCAGAAATGATATGCAAACCATATCCTTTTTTTTTTTTTTTCTCAAAATATTCTCTTATCTTTTAAAGACTTCTACTATATATGTTAACAATTTTTTAATATCGTATCCCAACAATTTTTGTTAACCTTCAAAAATTTATTCTCACCTTGTCTAAAATTACCTTTGAAAAATTGTTTTAAAGGAGTTTTGTTTATATGTTGGCTCCACATCAAATAATATAGTCCGTATAAATAATGCTGCAATCTTTAAGAACTATTATTGAGCTTAATTTGTCATGAGTATTTTTTTATAGAAATGATTATTTTTTTTATAATAAAATAATTAATTCACTAAATTCGTATATATAAAAATCTGTGATCAAAAAATGTTACCTAGGATAAAGTTGATTAAAAATGATTAATTTAATTTTAAAGAATGATATTTTAATTTGTATTTAAAATAAATTTTATTGATTTCTAATAAATTAGATTAAACTGAGTGATTTTGATATACCCCACGTCTTTGAGTTTATTTTCATACCAAAGTTTGCTTCGAATATAAGCTAACTCTGATATGGAAGCTGCGTAGGAAATCGCCATCGTCTATAAAATTTAAACCTTATGTAGGACCCATTTGAGCCATTTTGACCGAACTACTCCTCAAAAAACAAATTTTCTAAAAACTCCCCCCTTTGCAAATATATCCTCACGTCGCGACACTTTTAATAAAAATTGAAGCTAACCTCATCCCATAATTGAAATATCATGGAAATATGTTTGCAAAGTAAGATATCTAAAACTTGGTTAAATTTATAACTTCAATAAAATTTTAATTAAGTTTTTATATTTTAACTGAATTAAATTCTTATATTTTTTTTCTAATCAAATATATTTTCAATTTTTTATTAAATTTTATCAGCAATAGATATATAAAATAATTGATTAACCTTTATAAATTAAGAGATATATAAATTATTATTTTTATTAAAAATAAAATAACTTTATAAATATTTTATTTTCTATTAATTAGTTTAAATATAAATTAAAATTGTATAAAAATTCTATTATTAAAGGGAGTCACGAATCCATATTTCAGTTACTAATAAAACTTTTAACAAAAGAATGATGAAAAGTCTTTAATTACAAATGAAAAAAAAAGTAAAATAATTTAATTTTAAATTTTTTAATCTAAATTGAATGGAATTTTTTAAAAAACAGAGTAATTTAACTTTAAAAATTTTATTTTATATGATGGGGGTATTTCGGTCAAAATGCCCACTCTTAACATAGAAGGAAAGGAATCGGAAAGGTTGGATAACGTAAATAACTAGAGCCTCTTATACAGTCTAGTATCTTATATATATTCCGACTGCTTATCATTTTTTACGCAACTGGACTGAGATTGTGCTGTCGGTAATCATAATCATGGGAGGCGGTGGACCTAGAGCTATGAGGACGGCAGCGAAGGTCGCCAGCGCGGGCCTCAGAGGCATGCCCTTGGCGCCGCGGGCTGAGCAGTCAGTGAGAAAGGCCTCGCGGCCCGTGTCGGCAGTGGTGTCATCTCAGGCTGCGAATCCAGTTGAAGTGGCTGCGTTGCACACGGCGGCGTCATGGGAGATGGACTACTTTGCCGATGATGGACTCGTTATGGATGCTGGCGAGCCCACGCCGAGGCTTGTTTTCAGTGGTGTGCCCAGCTTTCACGCAGCGAACGATGCAATGTCGGAGTTGAAAGACGCCATTGATAAGTATAAATGTTCTTCTGTGTACTGATCCATTGGATTTCTTTGGAAATTTCAAATATGTGGACATTATCTTTTTAGTGATTCTAAACAAGCAAAAAATTATTTTAAAAAAAGTGCATATAGAAATTAAATTCTGTTGACTTTCGCGAGAATCGGCAAAAATGCATCAAGTCTTCATTTTGTTTATGTTATACAAGTTCCTATATGTCCCGGTTTTACTAATTATAGAATTTTGGCTTCGCTGATGGGATTAATATAGTTGGTAGTGGTCTAGAGGGTTGAGCGTTATCCAATGTTTCAAAAAAAAAAAAACGGGGTTAAACAAATTGTGTAACTGGAGATCCTCTGCCCTTTTGTGTCCTTTGTGGTCTTTGACAAGTTAATTTCTTTAATGAAATGAATCCATGTTGTATCCATTTAGATTATAGTACGCTGATGGTATACCTTGATAAGCACTTATAAGTTTGCATCAACTTATCTAATTCATTTTACAAGTGTTATTTTTCTGAAGTGTATTTCTCATTTTAGAAGTCAAATGGTCAATTACATGTGGATTCATGGGCATGATCTTGAATAAATGTATATATTTATTGGATGACACAGTTTTTGCAAGCTTGGCATGCAGACTCCATACTCACCAGCATTTTGCTTCTACCCCTCTATGAAAGGGATTGTTAATCATTCTTCTGATTGATCTTTTTTTGTTTTTTTTTTTTTTCCGATAAAAGGAGTTCAAGCATAAGCCTGTAATTGCAGGCATTAATTTCATTTGTTGTTGGTAGTCTTAAAAAAATATTCGTTTAATTGGAGTTGAAATACTGAATTGTTCCATTTTTATCTTAACGAAGTTATTAAAATCAGAGAAACTTGGTTTTCAATGTAGCATTTGGTTATGGTTCCTTTCATTTCGAGCAAATTCATGTCTTATAGAATACTTGTGGACAGACTTGCAGTGCTTTTACTAGACATTTCATAATCTTGATGGAATATCCAATTGGAACTGCCTCTACTCTAAAACAAATGGTTTTATTATCTTGTTATCTAAGATGGCTCTGTACTGCATTTTGTGGTGGGGGTCACCTGTTTGTATTTATCTTGGGTCTAGCATTTGATGGTATTTCAATCCTAAGATCCTTTTTTTTTTCTCTAGAGGATATCTGTCTTCTAATTCTTCTAACTGTGGGAGTTCTGCTGGTAGTCAAGTTTCTGTTCTGTCTCCCGCTCACAGGGAGTCAGAGACCAAATCTTGTGTCATAGAGACTACTTCGGCTCCATTAGTAGTTTCAAATCGTGCCCTTCAGGCATTTAAATTGCTGAGTGGAAGTCTTGAGGCTCAGGTAATTAATCATGTTTAATCGTCAAATTAGACCTGTTGCGTAGCTTAGTGATCTTTACTAATCCAGTTATATGCAAAGTCAAAAAGATTGTACTAAATCAAAGCTTACATCTTCTTGTTGATTTAATATTATTTGCCTGTCCTTGGATTCAACCAGACTGTTGTGGCTTCTATTGCTAGCGATCCAAATATATGGACTGCAGTCATGGAAAATTCTTTGCTGAAGGATTTCATTCAAGCACAGCAGAAAGGTAAATATTATATAGTGGTTTACTGTCTCTCATGCTTTTCCTGTTATTATAATCTGACATTGGATAATGGGTTTGAATAGAAAAATATGCTGCAGTTGCTGGCTTTAAAGCTGAGGAGTCTCCTAACTTGGAAGAGGTGTTTGATTCAGTATCTGTTGATATGTCTGGGAACCAGAAACCTGGTTTCTTCGGACTACTGCAGAATTTTAGGCTCAAGGTAGCTGTAGTGTTTAGTGGCATGTCAACTTACCTTCAGAACAAATTTGGCTTTGCTGGCGCTGACAAAACTTCTTCTGGTGATAATGGAAATACAAAAGAATTATTTGCAGACGAGATGGTCCTGAGGAGAACCTTTAGTGGCATGACAACTTACCTTCAGAACAAATTTGGCTTTGCTGGAGCTGACAGAACTTCTGGTGATAATGGAAATACAAAAGAATTTTTTGCAGACGAGATGGACCGGAGGAGAACCATCATAGGATTGGTAGTGATGGTGATTTTGATGATTTTGCTAAAGCAAGTTTAGACTTTGTGGCATTACTAATTCGCCAAGCTCTCTAATTAGTGGTTTCGTGTTTCCCTTTGCTTCTCAGATACGTATAAAGTCTAGCATATGAATCTGCTGGCTTGCTACTGGTTTATGGTTTATGTGCAGTATTGCTAGACGTTTGCATTTGTCTTTGAACGATTTCACCCATTTTATGTCATGAACTCGCACTTTTACCTTGTTAGTAAACATTGTCTACTTTGATATATATTATTTACATTTTAGAGTAAGTTAATCACACATTTAGAAATGCAGTCTTAAAATCTTTGATTTCCAAAATTTATAATATGATCATATTGTTTAATTTTTTAAAGAATTTGATGTAATAAATTATTGATTTAGAAATGAATGATTAAGGACGTATCTCTAATGAGATGTATGCCTGCGGTTTTTCTTTCATCTATCATCTATTTTCATAGAAGGTTCATTTACATCAAATTAAGGAGAAGAAAAAGATGAAGTGCGGTGTGCCATATGTATAAGATGTGTGGTTTGCTTCTTTGGAGTGAAAAATATTTCTACTTCTGATGTAATACTAAGAATCCCAGTATGATGAGGCCCAAGATAGATTGGGCCGAGTGAGAGAACAAGAGGGCCAAAATATAAGGCCCTGAAAAGTATATTACAGAAGGAAAGGGGGAAATAGTGGACGGGCAGAAGGGAGGTTCACTTCAGGAGGGGACACGTGGAAGAATAAAGAGAGAATTGTTCCAGAAGAGTGAGGAGGATACGTGGAAGAGGGGAAGGAGTAGTGGAGATTATGCTGAGTAACAGATTACAAAAAAGGGACGGGAGTGATCGGTGTGAAGGGAGTGAAATTTCTGGCAAGTCGTTTCGGCCTTTGGCTTGGGAATTCAACTCTGGGAGCTGAGAGTTTCATCACTGGTCCGACCTGCCGAATCCGAACCTGGGGGAGACGAAGATGGGCTCTGGAGTTCAGGCACGTGTCGATAATCTGGAAACGAGGATGGTGGGTCTTGAGTCTGAGGTTTAACAGCTGGTTGAGTCGGTAGCTGCGATGCAGGCAACTATAGTCAAAGGTGAGAAGGAGCAAGCCGATTTCCGTTACCAATTTTC
>JANHAO010009077.1:0-18693 GCA_026873985.1 Saraca asoca
GTTGTTCCTTTTATATAAAAATGAAAATATTTTTAGAAGTTCTTTTCATGCAACTTTCAATAGATTTGAAATTTTTTTGTATACTCGTTAGCATAGAAAAGTCATATACAACTCTAATATTTATATAAAAGGTTACAATTTTGTAATTTTTATAAAATTTCATAAAAATTTTTAATACATTGAAATATTATTTAAATTTATTTTAATTTTACTTGAATAAAGGAATTTCAATTTCTCATCGTAAAGAATTTATCTATATATTGAATTATCAAGTTAACAAATATAATTTCGACTTAAAATTTTCACAAATAATCATAGAATTAGCTGTTAAACTCACAATTAACTATCTATTGTTATTTTCACAGATTTTGAATTTTAAAATTTAATCAAATTTAAATTCATTTCATTCTCTATTCACTATATAAAAAAAACAATGATTTCATTTTTAAGAGGCCCAATCAAAATTCATTTTTTTTTTAAAGAGAAGGAAAAAAAATGACACTCCCACAATTACTTTATACTACAAATAATGTTAAGTAATAATTTTATAATAGCAGGGCCTAAAGTATATTTTTCCTCATTCATTCTTCAACCAAAATTTAAAATAGAATAGGGAAGAAAAAGGACACAGATTTGAAATTAAAAGCTATGAAAAAGACGAAAATATATTGCAACAAATACATAAATCCAAACATAAATGAAAACAAAGGCCCACGGTGTCAACTTTGGCGTCGGTCAGCCATACGGGCATATCCCCATTCTTTCTCTGGTAAACTGCCGTAATTATTGAAGAAAAAATTAAAATTTAAAATGTAATAAATAATATATAATTAAAATAATAAATTTTAAATTTTAAATTTATAATTCTTTAATTTTCTCATTAACAAGGGTAATAATTAGAGTAATTTGGTTTATATAGAAAATAAATTTCAAAATTAAATTTTATAAGAAGTAAATTTTTATGTGAACTTTTCAAAAAAATGTTGAAAGTTATTTTGATTGTAGTAAGAAAATAAAATTTTTTAGGAAGTGAATTCCTATGTAATATTTGGTTTAATTATAAATTTTTAAAAAATATTATTAAAATAATTAAAATATCTTAAAAAAATTTATACTTTTTTTATCAATATATTAGATAAGTGTTCAAAACATATTTGTTGACAGTGAAATTTATTAAACCTAAATTTTATCAATTAAAAAAGTTCGATAAACTCCAAATTACAATTCTAGTGGATATAAGAAAGAGAAAGGAGGGACAGATGGAGAGAAGGTGAGAGAAAGAATAGAGGAAATGGCACTGGCCGTTTTTTACGTAATTTGGCTAAAGTCAATTTTCAATTTCTACGTTCATGGTAGTGTTATTTCTCAAAATATTTTATTGAGTATAGAATATACAATATACAATTTCTCCCTATATTTTACAAAATGTACTCTCTATCTAGAATTGATTTTTTCTGTCTAAGTCACTCCACTATATTATAATTTTTATCCTCTATTTATAATTGTTGGGATACGACGATCTTAATATGATCTAAAAAAGAAAAATAATAAATTAATTACAAATTGGTTCATGCTAATTGTTATTTACAAGTTGATTATGTAAATTGATTTCATTCTAGGGTTTAACCAAAGTAAATTTTTTGAAAGATGACTGAAGTGACATATTTCACCCAATGAGTTGGAGCTCATTATCAATCGATATGAAACTATTATTTTGACCTTTGTTTTGTGATCTGGACTCATGCCTAGCGATATGATATCTTTGTCTGACATCCTTAGTTTTGGACGAGTTAGACTTCTTTCAATTGGATTTGATTATTGAATTTTTGCCAATACATTTTATATAATTTTAAAAATACTCATAACAGTATTCTTATTATTATATAAATTTTATAAAAATAATTTTATATTTTATTTTATTAAAAATAAAAATAAAATTATTTAAAAATTAAATAAATAACTTTTCATATTTTATAAAAAAATTCTCATATCTATAAAAAATAAAACTTCATAAAAAAAAATAATTTCTTTTAATTTTTTAAACTAACAATCAACCAAATAATTCACACATTTTCTAAAAAAAATTCCATTTCCTCTGAAATTTTCTGCTTCGTAGTGTCGCGAAGTTTCGAAGAAAGAAGGAGAATATTCCCACCGTCGGATTGACACATACACAGGCTTGCTGGCGCTTTCGTTGAACTAATGCGGATTCTGTAGTGCATGCGCACCCAAACGGTACCTCTATCAACAATAAGTTATGATTTTGTCAATTTCTACTTAAAACAATAACTATTCAAAAAATTCCGTATGTATTTTTATAATTTTAATAAGAAATCAAAATCATTCTTTCCATAACTTTTTTATTAAAAATGGTAATCTTTTATATAAAAGAATGAGAATATTTTTTGCAAAAATTGATGTAATTTTAAATAATAAAATTATAATTTTTTTATTTTTATTACACGTAAACATACTTATAACTTTTATAAAAATTATGATTATATATAAACAAATATTTTAAGTTTTTATAAAATTTTATAAAATATTTGATACGGATCTAAACATTAACCAAAACAAAAATCCAGTAAAAGAAGTACATCAAATTAAGATCAGGATTTCAATAGCTGTTGAAAACATTTATCTCATTAGGACCAAGAACTCTATGGCGGTGGATTCAAATGTATTTAATTCTTAAATTTAGAATTATGTTCAATTTGTATTGATATAATTTTTTTTTTTGTAATTTTTATATTTTTTCACACTTTTCATCAGAAGTTATAATTTTCATATAAAAGAAATTAAAAAAACTCGTTATATATGTTTAATTATTGAAGTCGTACACTATTATATATTTTTAACACGTAAAATTTGTATGAAATTATAATTTTTTGTGAAAATATTACAATATTTTATATATAGAGTTATAAAATTTATATTAAATCTCTATAAAAAAAACTTGTAAATTTTGCTTACCATTTGTTAATATTTAAACAACCAAATTCTTCTTTTTGATCTAGAATATTGATTAAAAAAAGGGGCTGCGTTATCTGAGAGATGAAAACTAAAGAATAAAAATAAAATCTAAAGATATTTATAAATTAATATTTATTCAAAGAATAAAAAATGAGAGAAAAATCATTTATTTTTCATATAAATTATAATTCTTATGATTGAATCACACATAGACAAAAAGAATACGATTCATTGTTTAATCTTTTTAAATATTAATGGATTTAAAATTTAGTAAATAAATATATAATACTATTTAATATAAATTATAAGGAATTTGAAGATTTAGTATTTTCACAAAATACATATGATTTTTCGGTATCGTCTCCTGAGAAAACAAATTTAATATCTTGTAAGTGTTTAAGAGATATGTTTTGAATTGATTCGCAAACGACAAACAAAGTACATCGTATGAAACGTAAGAAATTTTTGTCCGTCCAATGTACCCTTCTGAATAGGTAACATAGCGTACCTTCTTTCGTGGGGTCAAGGAGGGCTGCTTTCATTCTTTAATGCGCGGACGCACATGAAAGATTCACAGTGATATATATATATAAATTAATTAATTATGGAATGAATTATTCTCGGTTTCATTCTCGAAGAGAATCTTTTTACTTTTGCAACTTATAAATTTTTATATAAAATTTTATATCTTTTTTACCAGAGCAAGACATTTTTTATTTTTTTAACTTTAATTATAATATTGTGATTTTGATATATTTATTATAAATAAAATTTATATATACTTATAATTTTTATAATAAAAAATCATATATTTTGAGAATAAAATATATATATATATATAAATAAGGAGCTGTTTCCACAAGCAGTGGGTAAAAAGATACTCTATCCACCATTCAAGCTTTTGTCTGTTTGTCTATTGATTGGTCCCGTTGAAAATGAAAGATGGAGCAGCCTAGTACTGCGCCATTTTGTCTTTTAAGTCTGCAGTTTGCGCCATGTGGCGCCATCTCAATTCCTCTTATCTTCCTCTCACATAAGTCCAATCATTGCCACACTGTTCATGCAATCAATCAATGTCCAATTCAATCAGCTGGCCGTCTCTGATTCTCTCACGCACTTAAAATTCCCAATTTGAACTTCGACAGCCAGCAAAAATGGAGGCCAAAAAGCGAAAGCCTATGAAACCAAAACTTGAGCGCATTAACGCCATGAAGAACATCGATTACGAGGCACCCGCCACTGCACCATTCGATGATGTCTCACCAAAGCTTCGAACTCGCTCCCTAGATCTTCCTCCATCATTGAATCGACAAACCAGCTTCAGGGTCAAAGGCATCGATGGCGAATTCGAACATATTCTCCATAGTTTAGGGCTTTCTGGTCCTGAAGACTTTGCGATTCCAACTGCAGCTTGGGAAGCCTTGAAGGCGCGTTCTGCTTCCGATGTTACCGCGCGAAATCGTAATTCGCTAGCTAAGAAGGTGGAAGATGAAGCTTCTGTTGAAGTTGGAACTAGGGTTGGGGTTAAGAGTGATATTGAACTGAAAGATGGAAACTTTCGAGCTAGCGATGAAGGGAAGGAGAGAAAGGTTAGTGTTTCTTCTGATTCAAGAGCTTTGGGTCCTATTAAGGAAGGGGGTGGTGGAATTAAGGGTGTTAGGCCACCGGTTCTTGCACCGCCGCCGGTAACATTGCGGCCTATTGTTGATAATGTGAGCTCTACTTGGGATCTATTGAAGTCTTTTGCTCCAGAAGATGATGGGGTTGTTAATTCACCAATTCATGAAGGGAGTACTAGTTCTTCAGGTGAAGATGGGCGTATTGAGGAAAGTGAGGAGGTTGTTCGAGAAATTGGTAGGCGTAGGGAAAGGAATCTTCTTTCAGATTCTAATTCATCTGCATCCCATGATGATGATAGTGATGTTGGTGATAGGGGTTCTGCTATGGTCGATGACTCAGTATATAATATCTCGCCAAATGGTTCATTCAGACGTAGTTTCTCTTCGTGGCAAAAGGGTGAGATTTTGGGGAAAGGTTCATTCGGAACGGTCTATGAAGGCTTTACAGAGTAAGTATTCCTTTTTTCTTTCCTTCTTTCTCCATTCACGTTTTCCTTAATTCTTTATTCGCATTTGTGACAGAATTACAACTTGAGAATTGAGATAAATTGGTCTCGTGTTATCTGTCTTTTATCTCAACCACAGCAGAAAGAGACAAGAGGACTTTTATTGGTATTCCAGACAGACGATTTAGAAGATATAATAATTCAGATTATAAGTTAGAGGCATCAGAAAGTTAGTCTATGTAGTCAGTGGCTAATGGTTTTGTTGGATTTGGAAGTTATATTTTTAGCAGCTTGCTGTATGCTTGTGTTTTATCATGGTTACACAATTCTTATTTATGCAAACCTGATAAAATAGAAGAACCCTATTATTTTTACTTCGAGTTTGTTGCATCTTGCTGAGAGACCATTCGGATGGTATACCATTTGTTTTGGTTTATACTTTGCCTCTATTTGACAGTTGTACGGCTTGTATCGTTTTTCCCTTGCAGTGATGGATTATTTTTTGCGGTAAAGGAGGTTTCTTTGCTGGATCAAGATAGCCAGGGAAAACAGAGCATTTTC
The DNA here is from genome assembly GCA_026873985.1 of Saraca asoca. Classification (NCBI taxonomy): domain Eukaryota; kingdom Viridiplantae; phylum Streptophyta; class Magnoliopsida; order Fabales; family Fabaceae; genus Saraca; species Saraca asoca. The sequence goes on from JANHAO010009077.1 coordinate 5,600, forward strand.
CAACTACAGCAGGTGAGAGCACTTAGTCTTCTTATCAAAGCTTATAACATATTATTTAATCCATCTCGTCTGGACATAATTGATATATGAACCTGCCATGCTCCATCCTTCTTTTCAGGAAATATTGCTTTTGAGTCAGTTTGAACATGAGAACATAGTTCGATATCTTGGCACAGACAAGGTATTATGTTCTCTTATCGGTATTCTCTTTTATTACCTTATCTTGAATTGGAAGAATATTTGCATTGTTTTTCTGGATGGATAGGATTTATGAGTATGTCTCATTGTTTATCCGTATGCTTCCTGAATTATATTATGTGGTTCTGTCAATACCAGTTGCATTTCAACTTCTTCTACTCCCTTCTCATTGTTATATACAAGTTGTCTTTCTCAGGACAAAAGTACTCTTTATATCTTCCTTGAGCTTGTGACAAAAGGATCATTGGCAAGTCTCTATCAGCAGTATCGATTAAGGGATTCTCAAGTTTCTTCATACACAAGGCAGATTTTAAGTGGCTTGAAGTACCTTCATGATCGTAATGTGGTTCACAGGTAACACGGTTGTTTTACTATATTGATGCGCCAATGCAGTGTTCTATTCAGGCAAGGAAGAAGTCAAAGACCAAAATGGCCAATATCTTTAACAATCCAATTTTTTAACCTTGGAAATTAGATACTGGAAAACAGTTTATATGAACTTGGGTGAATTAATTGGAAATTTGCGGCTGAAATATCTTGATTTACATGGCTATGTTATATTCTGAGTTTCTTTCTTTTTAATACTTTTTGAAGGGACATCAAGTGTGCTAATATATTGGTTGATGCAAGTGGGTACGTAAAGCTTGCAGATTTTGGGTTGGCAAAGGTAATATTCTTTGGCAAAACTAAACTTCTTCTTTCAGCTCTCATCTCGTTTCTCTCTTTAATACCCTCATTAATGCAAATTTCAGATGCTAGTTGCTTAAAACCATATTCCTGATTTTTTTTTTGTTTGCAGGCAACCAAATTGAATGATGTTAAATCAAGTAAAGGCTCCCCATACTGGATGGCCCCTGAGGTTTGCCTGTACTCTTGTAACCTTTGTTTAAATATAATTCCTTCAAATGGATGAAACTAGAACAAGATTGTCTGATACAGGTGTTAATCATGTACATACCAAATGTTCTGACTCGCTGCAAGAACATAAAGTAAAACCCGTGGTAGATTATTCTATTATGGTTTATGCTTCCATCAATTTTCTTAAATCAAAGTGCAGATTTGTGATCTTGACTTCAGTCGCGTTCTGCTTATTTCTAATTTACTGGAAATGTCTAAATATACTGCCACATATATTTTCATATCACGTGAGCTTGCTTTCATTTGCATGATTTGCATTACAAATCATATGTTTCTTAGTGTAGCTCATAACTCCCAGATGTAAGATTGCCAATAATTTGTTAATCTTGCCATCATGCTTATTTTGCAATATCTTAATTTAAACATTTGAGTTGATACAACATAGGTTGTTAATTTAAAGAGCCGTGGTTATGGGCTGGCAGCTGATATATGGAGCTTAGGATGTACAGTTTTAGAGATGTTGACACGGCAACCTCCTTACTCTGATTTGGAAGGAGTATGTTCTATCTTTTCTTGATATCATATTTTTCTTTAATCTACACATGTATTTCCCATGATTCAGTTTTTAATGAGGCTGGTTCTCCGTTGTTGCCTTTTCTTTGTTGCGATAGATGCAAGCATTGTTTTGCATTGGTAGGGGTGAACCCCCAGATGTTCCTGAATCTTTATCTAAAGATGCCCGAGATTTCATCCGTAAATGCTTACAAGTTAACCCAAGTAAACGGCCAACTGCGGCTCAGTTATTGGATCATCCATTTGTAAAGAGACCATTTCTATTTCCCTCAAGTCCTGCTTCTCCACATGTTAATATTTTGCGGTTTTAAGACCCCTCAATCTGCATTTTGGCGTTCATGCACATCAAAGTAAAATAGTACCTCTTATGTTGCCTCTGGGAAGGTCAAATATACTGTATAATCTACAAGATATACAAGCAACATCTTGGGTTTAGACCAGTGGACCACACAACTGAAGTTTAATACCTATGCTGCATATGCAGATATAATCGGAGTTGATCCATACAATCTTCAGCCAACATCTTGGGTTTAGACCAGTGGACCATACAACTGAAGTTTAATACCTATGCTGCATATGCAGATATAATCGGAGTTGATCCATACAATCTTCAGCTTGTTTGGCCATATTCATAACCCCAATCTGGTCCCTGGCAAAGATGGGTTCAAGGACAAGTAGAGTCTGGTCAGTCTGCACTTTCAGGAGTTCTGCAGTGATAGTAGAACTTCACCTTTCTTCTAAATGAAAAGAAGACACTGCCTCTCGATTGCACAGTTGGGTTCTTCTTATGATTGGTGGACTTGAACGTGGAGACACCTATTAAGGAGTAGACATGGCTTGTCGTTTTCACCAGAGTGCTCTCTCTCCATCAGCCATGAGAATGTTATGGCCATATAATTTGTCATTCGGTGCAGAATCTGTTGGCACTTCTTGTCACATTGCTTCTGCTCTTGAGAAGGCCCTTTCTGTAAGCAATGGTTATTGCATCCTCTGGCTGGAACCCTTCAGTAGCTCGTATTCATGTAACTGCTCTTGTATGGATATTCTGCAATCTCAGGCATGACCAGGCTTGCTGGTGGTGGTTACAGGAACACAGCCTCACGTGGATTGTCGCCATGTGTGAAAGCAGTCATTTGCCCAGAAAAGGAGGAAGAACAACCAAAGAAAAACAGTTGGTCTACAGAAGAGCAAGTAAATTAAAATACTCTCTTTAAATTTTTGGACCATAATCTGCTGTTGGAGCAATATTTAAATGTGATGTTTCGAAAATATATTTTCCTTGCAAATACTCAATGTGTAATAATACTTGATATGCCATTGTTGGAGATGGTGACTGGAAAAAGTAAACGAGTGTCTTATCCTTTCCTTCAATGGTTTATTAGATTAGGATAAACAATGCTTTCGGAAAGATAATTATTGCATTTTGTACCTACAACTGAAGAAGGATCAAGGCCAGCAACTTGTTTTAGATTTTGGTCAAAAAATGGAATAATCTTTACTCTCAAGTACTTGTGCTTTAACCAGATAAAATTGTTTCAGGTTGAAGCTTGTTGAGGTGAATAGAAGCACCCAGCCAGAAACCATTTGTGCATGGTCTTAGGGATAAAATTGTTGGTTAAAAGATGTGTATTAATGTATTAAAAGTTTGGGATTGCCAAAATTCATCTCATATATAAAAAATCTGCATTGCTGAATATGTTCTGAGTTTGTCTGAAGCTAATTAACAATTTCAAGGGATGCATGGACAATGACCATTGAATTCTCATCCTCCATGACACTGAGCTTCAAGATAAAACTTGATTAAGTTAAATGGTGGACTATCACAAATTAAAAACTGAAATGCCAGAACAACCAGTGGAGCAAGTGCAGGAGGGAGAACTTCCAAAAGCTGCACAGCTTGATATTAATTTCCTTCCAATATAAGCAGTTAGCACTAGAAAGCTAATTAACAATTTCAACTTGCAAGAAACGCTTGTATGCATCTGAGACGGCAGCCGCGGTTTCTGAATTTCTTCTTCACTTTGTTTAAAGTTTCCTGCAACCACAATTTGGAGGCCTTGACAAAATATGCAAACTAATCACCTCATAGTTTTGTCAACAAATAATAAAGTTTGAGTAATAACTAATATGTTTAGTACTAGTTTAAGGATTAATAGAGGTTTTAATCGTTATAATTTTGTTAAATTTGTAATTTAGTTTTTATAATTTTATTTTATATAATTACATCCTAAAATTTTGAATTACTTGTAAATAAATCCTCATAATCAATTAGTATTAAATCCAATATGAATTTACTTATTTATTTCTTTTCCTAATTCATCAAAATATGTTTATTCCAGCAAATATACATTTTTATTCCTATAAATTATCATATGAAAAACATTGCATATTACAAATTGAAAGAAGGGGAGAAAGGAAAGCATATTTTAATTGTCAACAAGGAGAGGAAATAATTTGAACAAAAAATAATATGAAAACTCATTTCAAATCAAATCATTTCCAAGAGGAAAGAAAACACACTGGATAACAATATAACTGAAAAAAAAAAAGGAAAAAAAGTTTAGACTTAGGAATTAGCTTAGAAAATAGGGAATGTAAATTTTTTTATATAATAATTAAGGATTTTTAAATATATTTTGGTGAGGTGAACACAATGAATTAGTAAAAATAAAATATCAATATGCAAATTTAATAAATACGTACGATTTTGTAATCTACATTTAATGTCGGTTGAGAGTGAAAACTTAATTATAAATAGTTTTAAATTTTATGATATAATGAGATAAAATAAAAATATTAAGACTCAATTATAAATTTAGTAAAATTATAACTGTTAACCCCAAGTTTAATTATATCTCAACTCAAGCCAAACAAAGGCATACTGATGGCACCTAAGATTTGACTCCACTATGTTTTTAATTTGTGATATTATAATTCCTTCAGATGGATGAACTGGAATGAGTTGAAGTGCTTGTCTGATTCAGGTGTTAATCTTTGGTATATATATCAAATGTTCTGTCTTGCTGTAACAATATATAGTCAAATTCCCGGTAGATTATTCTAGTATGGTTTATGCCTGCATTGATGTTTGATCTAAACATTGCATTGTTTGGCCGTAGGTTGTCAATTTAATGAGCCGTGGTTATGGGCTAGCAGCAGATGTTTGACAGATGCAACCATTATTCCCGATTGGATCATCAAATGCTTACAAGTTAACCCAAGTAAATTGGATCATCCATTTGGAAGGAGATCACCCCAAGTCTGATTAAATTTGAAATTTGATTAATTGGACGGTTAACCAAAGGCACCTACATATTTCCAAAAACAATTTTACCACAACATTTTCTCTTAGAACATTTCTACAGGAGGAAAATATTTTATTCACATAAAAAAATTATTTTATCCATTTTTTAATCAATATTTTATTATTATTATTATCTCAAACCATCGTTTATTATTATTAATCATTATTTATCATTATTAATCAGTTTATTTTGTAGATTATATATTACGTATCAAACTCAAACTTGCCATCATTAGAAATTTGTGAATAAAACTCCATCTTCCTTTTGAGTCCTCGTCCTTGGACTCATGCTCTGAGCATAGTGAAACAGCAGGAGTAACAATGTCTGAGGAAACTATTATTTTTATTGGAAGTGTTTGCATATTACAATTATAACATATGTTTTTACTTTCTTCAGTAAATAAAAGTTAATAGTTAACTTTTCTGATTTTTAATGTGTTGAAAATTAAAAATTTAGATTTTTAAGAGAGGTTTTTAGTAGCACTAATCACACTTATTTGTGTGCATTAAAGTCATTTTAAATCATGTATTAATACATTATTTCTTTTGTATTTAATTTAGTGATATATATTTTTTTAATTGAGTTAATTCACACAATCTAAATGTAACTGAGTGCAATTAAGGATCTCTTCCAACACAAAGACAACCGTTAATAGTTGTAATATGTATCCATTTGTTGCTCATGTTTGAGTTTGCATGTGTTATGACAGCAGAAATAGTCAACTCTGGATCGATACTCTCCACCAATTACCAACCCCACCAGAATTCAACGCTTCACTTCTTCATTTGTTATGAGTTGTCAGGGATTCCGTTGTCATTCTAAGACTCCTGCACCGCTTCTTCCTGGTAGAATCTCTCTCTCTCAGTTTTTACATTTCCATCTCCATGTGTGAACGTTTGTCTGAATTCTGATGTTTCAGTATGCATTGAAAAACACATTTTTTAAAGTCTTTGATTTGTTATATTGTCTGTGATTATATATATATATTCATGGATGAAACAGAAAATATGCCTTACTCTTGATTCTTATTTGATCACATGAAAATTTGAGTGCACTTTTTATTTCACCAATCGATTAGGTATCATTTATAGACGTAGAAAGAAATTTTACCAGGAAACTAGCTGAATAGAAAGCAGAACTGTAGTTTAACTTCGAAGTTCAACGCTTGATTTTTCTCATTTTCTGGTGGCCACAAATCATCCTCCTTGGTTTGGTTTCATGAAATTCTCTGCCATTTCTTTTATTGATTTTTTCCTTTATTATAATTTCATTTTTAGTTGGATACAGATGGAGAGCATTTTTGGAAGAATTGGGCTATTTCTTACATTTAGCATTTTTCTTGTCTAAGTTAATTGTTGGAATCTAGTATGTAGTGCTTGGGTAAATTATAAGTAGCATTTAAATCATGTGCATCTTTCTATTGTAGAAGTTACTGTAATTTATTGTTCTAGTGTTTTGTCTAAACTAGTTTACAATACCCTTTCAGAAGTTTAATGTATTGTCAGTGCTTGACTTCATGATAATATGTGGAAGTTTGGAAATATAGTTCACCAATGTTGATCACTTATGGAGACTTGATCTCCAATTCTTTTCTTGAACTTACTGGCAGAAAGTATTCTATACATTTTCAGAATTACAGAACTTGATCACTTTGGTAATGTTTCCTATTTATCATAGCCAACTATCTTGACTCAAATTCATGTGCTAGTGGATTAGGTCCATATTTTAGGCACCCAATGTATGAGGGAGAATGTGTGGTTGATCAATGGTATATCAACAGCAACTGTGGGAAGATGCTTGGTGAAGTTTCTGGCTTTGGTAATTAGTATCTTCAGCTATAGAAAATCCTGTGGGTAGCATCGGGTCATTTTTGTATACTTTCCTAAACCCTTCCTTTTGGATTTTAGAAAGGAGCCTATATGAGGTTAAAAGTGAACTTGTATATGTGATTGTTAGAAGTTAGAACTATGAACAATAGGGAATCGTTCCAAAATTGTATATACTATTGATATTTTTTTGTCTCTTCTGGTTCTGGCAATATCTGGTATAATATATGAACCTTTGTATGATTTTATTCCCATCACTTACTATCATTGTTGTCATCATCATTATTATTATTTGAAATAGCAGGACACCAAAGATAGATATGGAAGGATGGATGGATTGTAGGTAGGTAGAGAGATAGATACACAGATAGACTGACATACCAATGAGGCTTTGTTAGGATTGCCTTTTCTCTTCATTGCAAAATAATGGAGACTAAATCTTTTATATTTGGGGTAAGCTGGATACATCTGGTTCTATTTTAGAGATGTTTGAAAAGCAGATTGATTAATAATTGTTGCATGGCCTTCTGTATCTTAATGAAGAGAAGCATATGTTGATAGCGGATACTCAAAGGAAAGATATCATGAGATCTTTAATGGGACTTCAGGATGACTCTTTAAAACCAGGCTTCAATATGTCCTTCTCAGTCTTGTCGTACATTTAGTAAGCCTTGTTTTGTATTATATGCTTTGTTGATTAATTAGCTCCTAATTATAATTTGTTGGTGCCTATTTAAATATATGTTCATCAGTAGGAAAAAAAAAAGGGAAAAATGGTCCTCTGGCTTATAAACGACTTCTAGACTAACCTTTGAGTATAAATGTTTGGACTATAGTTTCAATATTTCTTTGTAACATTGCTGAAGTTTAAGTTGCAGGCTCCATTGAAAATGACAAAAAAAGAAAACAACAACCCAAGACAGCCCCAGGGCTGCAACCTGCCCCGAAAGGAAGACTTAGAAGATGTAAAGTGTGCTGTGTGCATGGAATACCCGCATGAAGCTGTTCTCCTCACTTGTTACAACAAAAATTGCCGTCCCTATATATGTGGAACTAACTTTCGTCATTGGAACTGCCATCATCAGTACAAGAAAGCTTGTGGAGAGCTTCGATGTCCCCTATGCAGGGGTCAGTTGCAAGGTTGGGTTGTGGAGAAAGCTGTACTGGTGTTTCTAAATGCAAAGAAGAGAAAATGTATGCAGGATGAATGCTTGTTTGTTGGAAATTATCATGAGATGTGGAAGCACGTGAAGGCAGAGCATTTCTCAGCACTTCCACTGAAAGAGCAGGTGTATTACTGGGAACGAATAGGCCAAGGAGCTGGAGATGCTCCTAGTGAACAGCAAAAGGAATGGCTTGACCTGGAGCGTGAGAGAGAAAATGTCGATGATAAGGCTTCTGGCATGGCTGATGAGGATGATACTCAAGCTATGGAAGATGAACAGAAGGGTCAAGATGTAAAAAAGAGAAGCAGTGTTCAGGGCCATAACTTCATCTTTGTCGGGGATTACAATGAGAATGTATATTATGTCTCAAAAAATGCCTCACTCAAACGCAAATTCTCCTGCTGGTCAGTTCGAAAGGATGGCATTCTAGGAAATGGGTCATTTGGAACAGTTTATGAAGGCTTTACAGAGTGAGTATTCCTTTGGTTTCCTACCTTTTCTATTCACATTTTTGTCAGTTCTTCAATGACATTGATGGAAACATGCCTGTGTCCTTAAACCTAGCCTAGTTTGCTCTTTATCTGGATTTCTCAAAGTTTGAGTATTTCATACGCCTTACAGATCAATTTATAGAAATTTCCCATTTTCGTTATAGTGTTATCTGAACATGTTATATGGAGGAACTTAGCAGGCTATCAGATCAGAGGCTACTATAATTGATTAGTGAAGGCTTCTTTGGTTTAGCCTTGCTGTCCCAAGACACTTATGGTTTCTTTGGGAGTAAGGGCAATGGAGGGTTTTCTTTCCATTTTTAGGTTATGTTTTGTAAGATAGCTTTTCCTCCATTCTCCCCATCCAAACATAGCATTATAGTTTTTGGCTAGCCTTTATAACAACTTGAGAAAGCCTGGTCTTCTGCAGAAAAGCCAGTGTTTTGTGCAAAAGGTGACAGAGGAGAGCATTTGGGAATGTAATATCAGAGTAACAGGCATGGGAAACTTAGTTTATCTAGTGGCTGGAACTTGCCAGCCATTTCTATGGGTTTGGTTGGGGACTGTGCTTGTATTTATTATGGCTACAAAATTGTTACTCATCTAAACCTGATAAAACTGAAGAATTTATTTTGTTTTATATCAAGTTTTTTGCAAAGAGGCCGTCTGGTTGGTCTTCCATTTTCTTTGTTTTTGTTATACTTTGCCTCTTCTGGACAGAGGTAATAGACACATTTTGTTTCCCTGCAGTGAAGGATTTTTTTTGGCAGTAAAAGCGGTGTCTTTTCGGGACCATGGAAGCAAGGAACTTGAGCAGGTGGGAGAGCTTAGCCTTCTCTTAAGTTTCTTGGCATATTTTTTTCCTCTCTTTGTTCCATCTTATAAGGAATATTTGATTGTACGAACTTTCTTGTGGTTGATTCTTCCTTTCAGGAAATATATCTTTTAAGTCAATTTGAACACGAGAACATAGTTCAATATCTTGGGACAGACTGGGTATGCTATTCCCTGATTCGAAGTTATGCTTTATTTCACTAAATATAATATTCTTGGAAGAATATTTTCATCTTCATGACTGAGGCAAATTAGAATGAGCATTATCTAAATCTATGAGCATCTACTTGGCTAAGAACTACTTTGTTCATGGAGCATTTTGATAACTTTTCCAATCATCCAGAAATATATACTATATTTTACTGTGATAAATTGATGTTAGGGTTATCCAATTCCTATGCTTCTCCATTTTTCCCCATCTTTTTTTCTTCTGGCATGCCATGCATTTTTTTTTTAATCACTACTTGGATCTGCATGATTATGGCAAGTAATGAAGTCATACAACAAACTTTGTTTCTCAAATTTCCATTTCCCATGATTAACTAAAGTAATTGGATGTCTGTCTGAACCATATAATGATGATTGACTGTTTATTTGATACTTGGTAACCTTTCTCCTGTTTTCTAGATAGATAGGATTTATTTGTGCATGTAACATTGTTTAGCAACCAATTTGGCTTCCTTAATTATTTATATTTGGTTTTGTCACTTGATAAGAAATTCCATTTCCAGTGTTTTTTCTCCTCGCCTTTTCCTTCTTATTTATGGTTTTTTTGCTCAGGACAACCATGTAATGTATATCTTCCTTGAGCTTGTGGCAAAAGGGTCAATAGATAATCTCTATAAGAAACATCGGTTAGAAGATTCTCAAGTTTCTTCATACACCAGACAGATTTTAAGTGGCGTGAAGTATCTTCATGATTGGAATGTGGTTCACAGGTAAAGTGAGTGAACTTATTACATTGATGCAATGCAATGGCTGTAATACCAGCAATCTTAATTAAGCCAGGACATGAAGTAAAATTTTCTGGGGAATTCTGACTATGACATGGGAATCCATCTTGTACTATTTTACATTGTGAAGGTGAAATTTGGAGCCCGCTGTTGGGAACTGGCATATGGAATATCTTAATATTTTGTGGAGTTTCCAAGTTCTAAGAGTTTTCTTTTTCAATTTTAAGGGACATCAAGTGTGCTAATATATTGATTGATGCAAATGGGACTGTAAAAGTTGCAGATTTTGGGTTGGCAAAGGTATCCCTCTTCTGCAACGTTTAATTCTCTACTCAGCCCTCTTTTTTTTCTCAAAAAAAGAAAAAAAGATGGTCTTATTGGAATAAAAAATAAATTCTAGCTACTTCAGATTATATTTTGGTTCTTCTATCTTTGCAGAAAACCGAATTGAATGGTCTCACATCTACCAGAGGCAGCTATTTCTGGATGGCCCCCGAGGTTTTCCTCCGTACTTATTTTAATACGTTACTCTCAGATGAATGAACTGGAATGAGATCAAGTAGCTGTCTAATTTACTTATTCACCTGTAGTACACATCAAATGTTCTGACTTACATAAAGTGACACTTTGTTAACTTGTTCTACTAAAGTTTTTGTACTGCTAGCTTTCTTTAATGTGACTGATTTATATCACTAGAGTCATCTGTTAGGCAGCTCTGAATAAATCCCTGGTGCAAGGTTTTCTATATTTTCTTTTAATCTATCATTGTGCTTGTTATACAGCAAAGCACAATTTCGACATTGACTCGTTTATTTTTTTGTTATCGTAGGTTGTTAACTCTGAGATTCGTTCAGATAACAGAGTCTAAGAGGCGTGGCTATGGGCTACCAGCTGATATATGGAGCTTGGGATGTACAGTTTTAGAGATGTTGACACGGCGGCATCCTTACCCTCATTTGGATCAAGTTTGTCTAACATTTCTTGATCTTAATCTTGAATTTTGGTATTTTCCTCTTTTTCCCCTGATTTTACAGTGGTTGAGTTGAGTTTTTCCCCTATTGGTTTCCCTTTCTCACTCCCATAACTGCCTTGTATATACTTTTGGATCGAGATCCAGGGCTGCAGTTACTGTAGTTTGCTATATTTGATCTTTAATCAGCGTGGTACTCACTGTAACTGTAATTGCAGCTACTGCACTGGATCCAAATACCTAGGCATGAATTTTTTGTTGGCCACTCAAACCATGAAGCTAGACACACGGCATGAAGTTTTAGTTGGCCTTTTCTTTGAATAGGTAACTAGTGATGTTCTATTTTCCTTTTAATGATAGGTACAAGCAGTATATCAGATTGGCAAGGGTGAACCTCCATTGGTTCCTAAATCTTTATCGATATATGCCCGTGATTTCATTCTTCAGTGCTTGCAAGTTAACCCAAATAAACGGCCAACTGCTGCCCAATTACTGGATCATCCATTTGTGAGTTGATTGCTACTATGTTCATAATTGTTCCTCTGCGTATTGGTAACATAACCAGCTTGAGAGCTCTAAATCAGCATCCTGGCATTCATATACATAAAATAGTGCCTCTTATGTGGCCACTGGGACGGTCAAATGGAGTGCAATTTCTGGAGAATGGTATCTCTTAAGTGGGTGGTTTGCTTTAGGGCTTTTTTCAAAAACTAGGCAATTGGAAGTCTTTTTTCTGCTGAAATATGGGGTACCCTGGAAGGACTGTAATTGGCTTGACCAATGGTTCCATAAAGGTGATCTTGGAGTCTGATTCATCCATGTTGATTCAAGCTCTCCAAAAAGGCAACATGAGTAGCATGATGAATCACTCGTTATTCCAAAGATGCAAAGCTTTACTGCATAGAGATTGGTCTATTCTTCTGGTGCACAGTGAGAGAGAGAAGCAATGCTTGTGCAGATTGGATGGCTAATCTTCGACTCATGAGCTAGGTGTCATCTTCTGTGACACTTCTCCCCCTAGGATTCAATCAGTTTTTAGCGATGTTCTTGAGGCTTGTTCTACCCCTTGGCCTTTTTGATTTTTTTTTTCCATTTTTGGGCTTTTAAACCCCTGCAATTACCAAAACAAAAACTTGGTTAATGATTTGTATTAAGATTTCAAAAATTGGAGATTGCCAAAATACATCTCTTAACAAAACAGAATCCTGTCCGTCACAACCAACTTATAGACAATTCTGCATTGCTGAATATATCAGTTAGTCTGACAACAAGGAATGTACATACAACCACCGAATTGTCGTCCTTTATACTCATGGTAGCAAAATTACCTAACTGACCTTCAACATAAAGCTTGATTTGATTAAAAGGTAAAAATAAAAATAAAAATGCAAGAAAATCAGTGAAGCAAGTGCAGGAGGAAGAACTTCCAAGAGATGGCATAGCTCGATATATATTTGCCTTCCAATATAAGCAGTCAGCAGTAATTAGTAAGCAAATTAACAATTTCAACAGGCAAGGAATGCTTGTATGCATTTGAGACGGCAACCGCAGTTTCTAAAAGGACACACTTCATCTTTGAAATTTCTTGATGTGATCAAGGGAGCTGTCTAAGAAGACCAACAAAAGACTGAACCTATTCATGGGTCAATAAATCGAACAAGGGCCAAGAATGCTCAAGTTGGGCTGACTTGGGTATCTCTACTTATGTACAAAGATGTATTAAAATAAATGAGTCAGATTTAGGAGCTTGAGAAGAATAAAAGAACAGCAGATTTTCTCTAATTTTCAAATAATTTTCATACATTAATTTGGAGGCTTAATTAGTCTTATGCCTTTTAGTATTTTCTAAGTCATTATGGTGTCTTTTAGCCATTCCATAGCTAATAATTCTGAATAGTTGTAATTTGTGTTGTCTTTTGA
>JANHAO010009078.1:0-18720 GCA_026873985.1 Saraca asoca
TGTATTCTTGGCATACAAGTATATGAAAAATCTAGCAGAGTGTCTATCTCTCTTTTCTTTTTTCTCTCTTTCCTTATGGTTTCCTGTCCCATTTTTATACATGCGGGGAGGGTTACAATTTGTAATTCATCAATGTAAAACTATGATTACATTCATACTATTCATTAAATGCTGGCAAATCATTGTCAGACTTTGGGGGCTGTTTTACGGGTTAGTAGAGTGCTTAGGCTGTGTTTGTCAGACGTTTAGCCATTTCCATTGATGTAGGGGAGAGCTCACTGTTGCTTCCACTACTCGGAGTCTACGAGTATCGCATCATGCAACCTGCCATGCAATTTTCTAGCGACCTTACTTGAATTGGGTTATGTCTTTTATTGAAGTCTGTGAGCTTGCATCGTGCGGTCTGCTACACGACTCTCTTACGACCACCTAGTTCAAGTAATATCCACAACACCAGGGATAGAAGCTTACCATGCCAAACAAAGAAAAAAGTCTGAAGCATGAATAGAATCGATTCTAAGCAACCAAAACTTGGCCTGATAGACTCAGAAAACTAGAATGGAGTTGAAAGCAGTGGACAACAGCAAATGGTCGTAGGACCCAAAGAAAAGGTGGAAAGGAAGAGTCTAAATGTGATGGACTTCAAATGACACATCAAAAGGGGGGAAAAGAGTTTCCTAGCTTTTATTGCATATGACCTAGACATCAGATCTGGAAGTTCTTCGAATAACTTGTGATCTAACAGCTTAGTATATATCAATATCAAAGTCAGACATGTTAACTAAAGATAGTAATCATTACACTGCTCGTAAAAATCAAAGAGCCACGTATAAAACGAGCATGTCAAAGTACCTACCAGATCATAAATTGCAACCTACGAGCAACAGTTCTGGCCATTCTATGAATTAACCTATCATTCACAGCTTCCATGTGACCCATGTTCATAGCTTCCTTGCGACCTATTAGTTGTAGCTTCCATGCGACCTATCATTCGTAGCTTCCTTGGGACCTATCATTCGTAGCTTCCTTGCAACCTATTAGTTGCAGCTTCCATGCAACCTATCATTTGTAGCTTCCTTGTGACCTATCATTCATAACTTCCTTGTAACCTATCATTTGTAGCTTCCATGCAACCTATATTCGCAACTTCCATGTGATCTATACCTTGCTTTAGCTCATGTGCACCTAATCACCTACTAACAACTCGGGTGCACCTAATTGCCCTTGTGATCTCATGCCAGTGCATGTGCACCTAATTGCCTACTATGCATTTGACCTCGCTTCAGCTCAGGTACACCTAATCACCTACTAACAACCCAGGCGCACCTAATCACTCTTGCAACCTTATGTTAGTGCATGTTCACCTAATCGCTCACTGCGCATTTGACCTCGCTTCAGCTCAGGTGCACCTAATCGCTCTCATGACCTCATGCCAATGCATGTACACCTAATCATCCACTACACATTTGACCTTGCTTTAGCTTAGGTGCACCTAATTGCCTACTGACAGCTTGGATGCACCTAATCGCCTTTGTGACCTTATGCTAGTGTGTGCGCACCTAATCGTCCATTGCGCATTTGACCTTGTTTTAGCTCAAGTGCATCTAATCGCATACTGATAGCTCAGGTGCACTTAATCGCCCTCATGACCATATGCTAGTGCGTGCGCACCTAATCGCCCACTATGCATTTGACCTCGCTTCAACTCAGGCGCACCTAATCACCCTTGCAACCTCATGCCAGTGCGTGCACACCTAATTGCCGACTATGCATTCAACCTTGCTTTAGCTCAGGTGCATGTAATGGCCCTCACGACCTCATGCCAGTGCATGCGCACCTAATCACCCACTATGCATTTGACCTCACTTCAGCTCAGGCACACCTAATCACCCTCGTGACCTCATGCTAGTGCATGCACACCTAATCGCCCACTACGTATTCAACTTCACTTTAGCTTAGGTGCACTTAATCAGCTACTGACAGCTCAGGCGCACCTAATCGCCCTCGCGACCTCATGCCAGTGTGTGCATATCTAATCGCCCACTGCACACTTGACCTCACTACAGCTTGGGTACACCTAACCGCCCACAAGCTCAAACTAGTTAAAGCGCCCTCTGAGTATTTAGTTTATCAAAATGTAGCTCTCATGTGATTCATTACTCAAAATGCTCACGTAATCAAAAGGCTTACTTTTAGTTAAAGCACTTTGGTGTTCGATCTCATTGTCAAATTGAAATAAACCAATTTGTTGGTTATTCAACCTGTGTTCATTTAAACATAATGAACAGAAGCATACATGTAATCCTCTACCATATATTAAACACACAACAAGATGCAACCAAGGAAACAAGAATGATACCTCTTTAGCAAGGTGAATTTATATAAGAGAATTTGGAGCACAAAGATCGAGATAAACCTATAGCTATAATAAGTAGGATGAGCTGGCCTTTTAGAAAAACCTAAAGGCAAGCCAGAATGCCCTAGCTCCTCTTTCCTATCTTCCTCTCAAGTTTAGAGTTCCTCCATTGGCCCTACAGCTCCTGACACTTAGAGAAATCAACCAGATCATCTCGCCACACAAGGAAACCAAAGAACAGAGGTGAAGAGCTGCCTGAATCCACTTGACCATGAGGAGGATGTGGAGGAAGGTAACAAAGCTTCCCAAGATCCTAAAAAAGGAGTTCTCTTGGCAGGTTATACACACCATTTAAAACTCCACAAAGGGTTTTTACTACCATGAACATGAGGGGCTCATTTAAGATACCCATTAGGTTTTCTCTATAAAGGGAGAAGAATGGTTTCTTGCACCTTATATAGAGACTAATCTAACTCTACCAAAGAATCCAGAAGATGTCCAGTTGTTCTTAATCAAACAATTTAGAAAAAAGCAAAACTACCATACCAGTAGTTGTATAACAAGCACAGTAAGAAATATGGCCAGGGTGTAGATGAAATGAAAGATTGAAGCTTGACATGACAACATAACAGGCTGTGATCAAAGGCTTTGACTGTATGGTAGACTATAAGTGAAGGACTCGACAGCATCGTTGACCGCAAATAGAGAACCTTGTCTACAACAAATAACTCCCAGCTCATAAAGTGAATTGAGAGTTGGGAGGCTAATATTACGGGCATACTTCGGACTGATTGAAATGGGCTAGCAGAGGCCCAACAAGCGAAACAAAGACAAAAGGGATAGCCCAATCTAAGGTGAAGTCACAGAAGCTAGCCAATAGGTCACTCAAAGCCCCCACCAACTCAAGGTCATAGCAAGCTCCCTCGGGATAATTGGGCACAACTAATGTCTGCTTGATAGTCTGAAACACACTTCAACTAGCAAATCAGCCTCTAAAAATTGACAATAATTTGCCTCGCATTTACTAATCGACACCTAGCATTTATTGTCTGATGCAGCTAGAATCATAGTTTAACAATGTTAAATTATGACTTGTAACCTTCCCCACTCCTATAAAAGAAGGGGACCATTGTAATAGAAAAAAAAAGAAAAAAAGAGAATTACATGCAGAAACCCTGCCAAACTACTAAGAGAACTAAAAGTATTGTAATTCTACCAAATTGAATAGTGAAATAATTGCTAATAGTAGATACAACAACTGTGGACGTAGGGGCCATATTAGTTTTAGCTGAACCACATGAAAAATTTTGTGTTCACTTCATTCTTCTTCTTGCTCTTTACGTTTTCTTCACACTTTCACCATCTTTACAAGCAGTTTGGGTTCCTGAACCGTCGGTTGACTGATTACCAAAATCAACCGTCAACAAGTTCAAATAATTAAAATATTATGGATGAAAAAGTCAAATTTTGATACAAGTATAATACTTTTTTAGTCATTTGAGATTAATCAAAGTTTATTTTTTATCGCAAAATACTTAAAATATATTACATAATTTGATTTGAATCTATGATCATTTTTTCTTATTATTTCATTAATAAAAAAATTCAAACTTGGATTTAAATGTAACACTTTTTTATATTTCCCAAAAGGTTTAAGTATGTTTTAAAATTAAAAAGAAGATTCACGTAATTTCATTAAAATTCAAAGGAGGTTAAAATAATTTTTTATATTATATTATATAAATAAATAATAAAAATAAAAAATTATAATTAAATTGTCCACCAAAAAAAATTGTTGATCTTATTTAATTAAGCAAGTTATTATTATTTTTATTGAGTTTAATATAAATAAGTTTCAAACTGAATATAAGAGAGTTGCATTGCTTAACTCAATTGCCAACCCTAGCCAATAGGGGTGAAGATAAAATCTAATAGACTAATGTCCTTAAAAGAGAGTTATGTCAAGTGTTAGAAGAAATAAAATGCCCAAGTCTACATGATGATCCATGAATTTGATTGTTGGAATATATAGGACTAGAAGCCAGCTAACTGGTTATATACCATCATAGTTTTGAAAATAACGAGCAACATTCACAATATATATTTGTTTCAAGCTGAATTTAGTAGGTTGGAAGGTTTTGACTTAAAGATAGATCCTTCACAGCAAATAGACAAGATTCAAACCTTCTGGGATCTCTAGATGAAGCAATACAGTTGAAAAAAGTATAAACTTATAAAAATTCCACTTCAAACGGTTGTAGCTTACATAAAAAAGTGCAATAATGGTACAAGCTCTCCTACAAATTAAAAGGATCAGCAAAACATTGAAATATGTAATAAAGTACTACAAAGAACATCAAGTGTGTTTTGGTAAGTTGAATGGTTAAAAATGATTGAGGGTGTCTTAGTTAGTGCATTGGTGCATTATTTATAAGGAATATGGGCAGTTTTTTTGAATAACTATTCAAGAAAACTAACCCCTGGAAAAATAGACATGTGTCCTAGTGAAAAATAAAATAAAATAAATTTAGAATAAAGGCAACATGACAACTGTAAGGTAACTACTTATCATGTGTTTAGCACATGCTTTTGCTTCAGTTATATTTGTCAACAATTGTAACTCCTATGTCAATCTAGTCATTTTTCTGACTTCAATATCAATGTAGTCGACCAGTATAAAAAATGGTTGGTAAACAAAGGTCCCCTAGATTAGTTCGATTGCTGAAATTTCTACATATTAGAAACATTGGTAAAAAATAAAAATCGAGCTAAACTATGCCCTTATGACTTTGGTTTAAGGAATCAACTAACTCATGAAATCAAAAGACATGGCAAAAAAGCCTTGGTGGAATTGGTTGACCAAAACCATGACTTTTAAGTTACTCCATGACAAGTGGAACCACTAACTAACAAATTTACACGTTCTACAACATGCAATGATGGTAACTATGCATGTGGATAATCAGGGCTATTCCTTCACACCTTTCTGAGGTGCCATTTATGAAAAGTAACTATTCTTTTTCTTTAACTTTTAATAGTACTTTGAATCTTCATTTCATTTCTATTTCCTTGAACTGTTTAGTGATATATTCTTTTCTCTTAAGCTCTTTTATTGTGCATGCTTACTTTTCTTCCATCAATCTTCAATTTTCTAAACAAAGCTTCACAAAACTCCTGGCCACTACTTCTAGTTCATTTTCTTAAGCGTTTAGAATCATTAAAGTTCCAAATCCTTGTTCAAAAGCACTTTCAATTCTTTAGTTCAAGGTATTCATCCCTTCTACTAAATTTGACATTGATGAAAATGAACTGCTGATTTTTTAACTTGGGTCCTCTTTTTAGTGGAAAATTAAACATGGATTTTTTATTTCTGCACAAACTTTTACTACTATCCAAGTCTTTTCCTATTACCCCATGGGTGTCTAAAACTGTTAGGGTCTTTAGGAACTTTCCAAGTCCTTCTATGGCATATTTGAATTAGTTAGATCAAGTTTAAAAAAAATATTTTTGAAAAGAAATAGGTATTTTTGATATAATTTAACTATCATAATTTTCTTTAAAATTCATTTTGCCATTAATTGGGGTTATCTTATGTTTTTGGTCTCTTTCTACTAACAACATTCATGTTCCATATGGCATCATTGGACCCTCATATTTTGACATCACTGATATCATTGGCCTGAAGCCAAATGGTGAAACTTTCTCACCTTTGCTCTTTCTGTTAATCAAAACCTTCTAACAACTTGTTCCCTATTTTAACCAAAAATTTCACTTTAGTTTCTTACAATGAACATTGTGCCTTTTTACTTTAGTGTCTTTGCAAACATCTTTTCTATGTTTCAGTTCTGAAGATAGTTTCTTCATTTTTGTTTTTAGTTATTTTATTACGTTAAGGTCGACACCTGGCCCTAAGACCTTTTATGTTGGCCAATCTTTTTTGGAACATTAATCTAGTCATCAACCATCTTAGAGATCATGATTCCATCTCTAATTTACAAGGGCTTTTTGGGATTTTACAATTATGATTATTTGTTGTCTACAAGAAATGTTAGATTTTTGAATTATTTCAACCTAAAATAGAAAACTTTGTTATATAGCCCCAAACTTTTGCATGCTTCATTAAATGAAGAACTTGAGTCAAAATCTCCCAAAGAATTATTTGATCATCTTTTTTCAACTTTATACTCCTTTAATGATGATTGGTCCTCACAATATGCATCTATGTTTTCTTCCCAGCCTTATAGCCCATCTTGGTCTTCTAATCCAAACCCATTTTATTCTTGTAGTATTGAAATTTGGTCAAAATTTTTATGTTCTCAATAACTTCTTACTAGTCTTCCTCAAGAGTCATCCTCAAAGGTCAAACTCCTTCTGCCAAACACCATGGCCTATCAACATGGCCTCGTATAAGGATGTCTAGCAATGCTTCTAAATAAACAGTTCCTAAGGTGAACTTTGAAACCCTCCAAATGTTCTTAAGTAAAGGACTCTAATGTCAATATGCAGACACAATTTGAGTTATAAAATTTATCTCCATGTCTTGCATATTCAGTGATGTTCTTAGAGTGGTGATTATCTAAAACCCATTTATATTTTGACGCACCTATCTCTAGCAAGTTTTCTCATTGTGTGACTATTATATGTGTTCTTCGACTTTGCCAAACGGACTGGCAAAGGCCCGACAACAAACTAAGTCCAAATGAGAAAAAAGCTAAGCTCGCTAGATCAACACAAAATGAGGTGAAAGCCCCAACTCACTAAGGAACGAGATCCAACTCACATAGCCATTGTCTTGCTATGCGTGAGCTCACATTGCCGAAGGTGAGCTCACGAAGTTCATCCTCGTAGGTCGAAGGCCAGCGATGATCCCAGACAGCCCCAGCTCACAAACATTACACCTCACCTAGCCAAGGGCTCACGAAGGGTAAACTCGTAGTAGCAACCCTCTCAGACTAAGTGCGTGGGACCAGCTTGTAAAAAGCAACACTATGAGCCCACCCACAAAAAGTAACTCTAGAAGGCAATTGACAGATTGCAGAAGCCAATTTGCATGAGCTACACTTGTCATTTACATTTATTATTTGATGTAACATAAACACAAACTATGTAATTACACTTGTGATCTCATCCCTTTTATAAATAAGGGGAAGGAGCTCGTTGTAAAGAAGAGGCAAGAATACTATACCAAAACTTTGCTAAAATTTCTCCATAAGCAATACAATGCTATTGTGGATGTAGGGGCCAATTTCGTCTAACTTTGGCTAAACCACATTAAAAACCCTGCCATGCTCTTCTTGTTTTTCATCTATCTTCTATTATTTGTCATATTCATTAACATTTGCACAACTAGATTACAGTTTGGGTCCACAATAACCCCTCTAGTTGGCTGGATTTGGTAGAACCAAAATCCACTATCAACATTTTGGCACACTTGGTGGGACTCATCTGTTCTTTAGTTGTCCCTCTATTTTTTTGGTTGATTTTGTTCAACTGTAATGGCTAGAGGATAGGCTGTTAGGAAGTTAGATGCTATTATTAACCAGCTTGAGTTTTGTACAACAAGTTCTTCTACTGCTCAAGCCATTAATGGTTTACCCCCTTTAGCCCATCGCTAGCCTATTATTACTATCCTTGAGATCGATAAAATGCAATCTTGGCTTCAATGTCAAGATAAGTTGGAGAATATGATGGGAGAGCTGACTAAAGTAGTCACCATGCTAGTGCAAGTGCAAGCTCAAGGTTTGCAAAGGTAGAATGAAGCCATTACACCTGAGAATGTTCCCCAGTAGCAGCAAGCTAGATATTTGAGTAGAGCTAATCAGTTTTCAGGTCACTGCTCATAATAGCAAACTCAGGGCCGCCACTCTCATGACGAGAAAAGTCAAAGGGATCAATAATCTTCAGCCAGTGATCTGGGGGGAGGGACTCATTGTTGGAAGAATTGCATCAAAAAATAAGCCAATTGGAAGAACATCTTTGAGCTCCAAATGATTGAGCTCATTTTGAGGACAAGTCACTATTCTCCAAAGATATCGAAACTTAGCCCCTCCCTCTTAAGCTCAAAGTCCTGGCGATTCCTCTGTACAATAGAGATACTAATCATTATGACCATTTAGACATGTTTAATGGTTCAGATGGATTTACAGACAATTGATCCACTGGTTAAATGTTAAGTTTTCTTAGCTATACTAAGAGGCATGCCTTAGATATGGTTTAGAAGCCTTCCAGCTTGCTCAATAAGTAGTTAGGAAGAATGTCATCAAAAGTTCATTAGCCAGTACCAAGTGTTGAAAAGGTAACTTATGCCCCCCTGTCACCTCATGATGACCTTCCAACATATGCATAAGTCACTGAAGGATTACATTGCCAAGTTCAGACTCGAAGCCAACTCGATGGAGAATCTATCTGAAGAAACAATTTTGGTAACCATCTCCGTGGGACTTCGCAAAGATGGAAAGCTGTATAAAAGCCTATATAAGTCCCCGGTGAAGGATTTGACTGAGCTTTATGAATGAGCTACCAAACAAATCAAATGGGAAGAAACCTTTGGCTTAGGAAAGCCTGACCAAAAGGATGAGAAAGATGGTTCTGACCATAACAAGAAGAGGGACAATGTGAATCAAGGTGACCATTTTGACGAGCGAACTGTGAAGAAGTCCAGCAAGCCCAAGGGTGAGTGGCCTAGCCCCCAGCTTGCCATGAGCATTATAGCATCTTGGTGGACACCCAAGACAAGATATTCATAATAGAAAGGGAAAGAGAAGACTTCAAGAAGCTTAACCCTATAAAGATTCCTTATAGGCAAAGAAACAAGCAAAAGTTCTACACCTATCACAAAGAGGTTAGGCATGGCACTTCAAATTGTTGGGAACTCAAGGATGCAATCGAAGACCTCATCAAGAGGGGTCGCTTGCGAAGCTATGTAGTGAAGCCTTTAGGGTGGTAACTTGAGCCTTCCTAGCGGGGCCCCAGGTGGGAAGATGCCCCAACAATGAGAATCATATATTGATGTTGTAATGGATCTCAAGAATTAATGAATGCATTTCAATTTCTTTTATTGGATTTTGAATGAACGCTTTGCAAAATGTTCTGGTAAAAAGCAAGTTATCCTCAAATATGGCAGATCAGTCACCTATCATATAGTGAAGTTTCCTAGGGCATAGTTTCCATGTGACCTAGGCTCATGCTTTGCCAAGGCACAGCTTTCATGCAACCTAGGGTAGTTGTACATTACATAGGCATGGCTTTCACGTGACCTTGCTCAATTGCTAGCTTTCGAGCTGAGGCCACTGGAGCTCATTCCAATACAATTGCCAACTTTTAAGCTGAGGCCATCGGAGCTCATTCCAGTACAATTGCCATCTTTTGAGCTAATGTTGCTATAGCTCATTCCAGTACAATTGTCAACTTTTAAATTGAGGCCGCCGACGCTTATTCTAGAAACTTATTGGCCAACTATGACCTTTAGTCTAGTTGAGGCACAAAGATGCTCAAAATAAACTTAACCAATTATGAACTAATGCTTGCAGCTCTCATGCGACCTAATACTCGTAGCTCTCATGTGACCTAGCACTCATAGCTCTTATGTGACCAAATGCTTGCAACTCTCATGTGACCTAGCGCTCATAGCTCTCATGTGATCTAGTGCTTGCAAGCTCTCATGCGACTAATTCTCATAGCCCTCAAATGATCTACTTTTACATTATTCATCACTGAGGCATTTTGGTTCTCAGGTCTATTAACAAATATAACCGATTGGTTTTCTAAGACATTTTGTTTTACTATGATTTACAGGAATTTATGTTTTCATCTAAAATATGCAGAATATTTAGCACAATATGCAAGAATCATAAAGAATGTTTCTTTCATTCATTAAAAGCCTTAACAAGGTAAATTTACAAGACTTGAAATACAAACTAGAACAAGCTGAAGGCTTAAGAGAATAAAAAGAATACCCGCTACTGGGAGACAAATTCCTGGGGGATTGAGGAGTGCGTCGGATCCCTAACTTTCTTCTTCCAATCGTCCTCCTCAATAGTATGCTCCTCCTCAACCTCACTTTTAGCATTGAGGACTTCGAATAGGCACACCAGGATGGTTGGGAAGGAAGAACCCTATGGTATCACTGTGAGGAAATAATCTAAGATCTACGAAAGATCTTCCCTTATTCTGGGAGAAGTAGATTTGCCCAAAAAGGCTTTCTATGTAGTAGGCCATGCATGGTTCTCTAGAAAAGCAGACTACTAGAGGCATGGAGGGCTTGTTTGAAGCTCTCATTAGTTCACTCACTAGCTAAAGGAAGAGGAACTTCCCACACTTTAAATAAAGGACTGGCCTAGTTTCACTGAAAAGTCCAAAAGAACTCCTAACTACTTTCATTGAATGCCTCAGAAGAAAACAAGGCAAACTCATCTATGATAGTGAGACATATATAGCAAGGGGTATGGCTTGGATCAGATGAAATGATAGGCTGATCGAAGATTTTGACTACACAGTAATCCATAAAGGAGACCCTTTGCTAGCGAAATTATTTAACTCCTAACCCACGAAGCAAGTTGAGAGTTGGGGGGCTTATGTTATGTGTGTTCTCTAGTTCTACAAAATGGGCTGGCAAAGGCCTAGCAACAAACCAAGTCCAAATGAGAAAAGAGCTAAGCTTGTTAGATCAACATAGAATGAGGTGAAAGCCCCAACTCACTAAGGAATGAGATCCAGCTCACATAGCCATTGTCTCGTTATGTGTGAGCTCGTATTGTAGAATGTGAGCTCATAAAGTTCATCCTTGTAGGTCAAAGGCCAGTGATGATCCTAGATAGTCCCAGTTCACAGACATTGCACCTTGCCTAGCTAAAGGCTCATGGAGAGTAAACTCATAGTAGTAACCCTCTCAAATTAAGTGCATGGGACTAGCCTGCAAGAAGCAACACCACAGGCCCACCCATAGAAAGCAACTCTAGAAGTCAATCGACGGACTACAGAAGCCAATTTGTAGGAGCTACACTTGTCATTTACATTTATTATTTGATGTAATAGAAATGCAAACTATGTAATTACACTTGTAACTTCCTCCCTTTTATAAATAAGGGGAAGGAGCTCTCTATAAGGAAGAGGTAAGAATACTATACCAAAACTTTACTAAAATTTCTCCATAAGCAATACAACGTTACCATGAACATAGGGGCTGGTTCTATCCAGCTTTGGCTGAACCACATTAAAAACCCTATTGTGCTCTTCTTATTCTTCAGCTATCTTCTATTATTCATTGTATTCTTTAACATTTGTAAAACCAGATTGTAGTTTGGGTCTGCAAGAACCCCTTTGATTGGCTGGATTTGGCAAAATTGAAATCCACTATCAGCAGTGACTATGTAGACTACAAAGGTTTCAACAAAGATAGTAGGTATACATATTGCCAAAATATTGGCCTTTGAAAAATACTATAAAGTCGAGTATGATCATAAGCATTTAAAGTATATGGTTATTGTGGCTAAAGAAACCCTTAACAAGAAAATGGGTGCTTATTATGAACGTCGCCATCGATCTTGATGGAAAGCTTATAATAAAAATCATTTGATAAGGATGGATAGACCACCTTTTAAACCAAAACCAATCCTTTTACCTAATGCTCCCTTTAGCTTGGCCAAACTTGCTATCCTAAACTTGTCCTTGACATCATTGTTGCCTATCATTTCCCATATCCTTTTGATGTTAGGCAATTACTAGTGGCTTTGATATTGAATCCCATAAGTAATTTGCTTAATTTTTATATTTTATCTTGACTTACACATGCTAACTTTTTGTTTTGTGTACATTTAGATGCTACAATGCCCATTAAGATTCCTAACATAGCTCATGAAGATAATGTATTGGAAGGTATAGATGAGGAAGTGCAACAGAAACATGATGAAGCAAATGCTATAATTCTGGATGACAAACTACCAATCCTGAAAAGGAAAAGAAAATTTCAAAGGAAAACCCAGTTTGGATTAGCTAGCACCTAGATGGTTGAAAAATAAGCAATAACTAAAGAAAAGGCTAAAAAGCCTCCTAAAAAAAAGAGGATCATTAGGTTGAAAGGGACAAGCAATACAGTTTCTAAATGTATTGTGTCTAAAACTCCTATTCAACTAACTCCATAGCCAGTTTCTTCAGCTGTTCAAGATACAACTAAGTGGGTATTCCTAAATAAATTCATTCCTTAAACCTTCTACTGCATTGGATACTAACATTGCTTTTACAAGATCAAAATCCAATCAACACTGTATCTCATTCAAATCCAATCGACATTGTATCTCATTCAAAGCCAATCATAACAGAACCTACTTCCTCTACCATCCTAAAAATTTCACCTTGTTAAAACCCTACTCATGTTTAAGTTGAATATTTACTTGTATTAATATTACTGTTCTACTTATCCATTTCTATATTGACATTTATTCTCTTTGATACTTCCTTTTAGGATCAACAAGCATTCATTCTATATGCTAAGCCATCTATACGAGCAACTGTAAATGTTAATCAACAAACATCAATTTCACATGGCCTCATTGTGGCCTCCAAAGAAACATATTTTGAACAATGTGCCATTTTATTAAAGGAATGCCATTAACAATTCTAATTCTATGCCTCTACCTAAATCTCCTCATCAAGAAGCTAAACATCTAAATGTTGAAAAGACACAACAATTGACAAGGCAAATGAAATGATAATAGCTTTGAAGTTTTTGATATCATAGGAAGATGAGAATTTTACGACATCTATTTTTGTTGTGACCAAGTCAAATGAACTTGCCCTTGCACCTAAAGCAAATAATGATAGACATAATGAAATAAAGCAAGCTATCCAGACCCTGAACACCATTCTACAGGATGATTTAGAAATTGTCATTTTAGATGACCAACAACAAAGCGCTATATAATCTTCACTTTAAAATTTACAAGGCACCTCTAAAATTGAAGTTACCATTAGTTTAAAGTCTTTCATTCCTAATTTCCAAGAGTAACTATCATCCTTTTCAGACAAGGTTAAATGTCACGACCCTAAAGTTCTGGTCATGACTAGTGTGAATATCACACTTTCACTAGACATTCACTAGCCTTTTACCATCATTACCTATTATCATTTTCTTAAGTTATTTCTAGAATTATCTCATCATAAAATAGAGGTGACTAAATTGTGGCAAACTCAACACATAAGGTTACTCATGAGAAATGAATACAAATATTCATTAATTTACATTGGTGCTATCTAACAGGCCACATACCAATCTTGCTCAAATGTATATAGGTCTCCAACAGTTATAGCATATAACTACTACTACCAAATCCACATCCTAGAGCCTAATTCCACTATCAAAACTACCAAAAGCACTTTTAAAAAAGATAGGGCATTCAAAAGAAGTTACCTTAAACTATGCCTTATCATATTACCAAAAACTAAGCCCTGTGGCCTTTTCTATTTACATGTTCTCAAATGATAGCAAAATAATTTTTAACTTGATGGTTGACCTTTAAGGGCTGAACCATCCCACGACCATCATTAATAGTACATTTGGCTATTCAAGTGAAATAATCTCCACATTGTGTAAAACTTCACATCCTGATAGATTCAGGATAATAGTGCAATGGATGTTTATTTGATAACTTCCTAACGGACTTGATATCATGGTGGTGTAGGTGTTGATTATTATTCCCGCCGAATGGGATTATTATCCATATTACTTTTTCAAAATGGGATTTGCAGTATCTTGAGAATTTGAAAAAAAAATTCCACAAAAAAATGAGTTTGGGGCTTAATGAATAAAATGCACCAAACTTATGAACTCTCATTAAATAGCAAAGCATGCACAAACATAAGTATTCATACCCATTTGTTTGGCAAATTCTTATAGAATCTTCCATAAGCAATCATTGAAAACTAAGATTTGTATATGATGAAACTTACATTATATTACTTTTGAACCTGGTGCCAAGTTAGGCTCTCAAAGCCACCAACCAACATTTGTGCTCATTTTGTATTCTAATTAAGTAATAATATTTTGCAACAATTCAAATGATTACAAGCCATTCAATATTACATAACAGGAATGTAAATCTCCTTGTTCCTCTGATCGAGCCATATTCCCCACAAACCCAGCCTTATCCCTCTAATTCATCCTTATCCCACTCATCAATATAGAATGTGAAGATTTAGGATCTAGTTCATAATTCTCTATCACACCCTATCAATATCACATGATCACATGCCAATATCATCATGGTGTTACACACACCATTCATAAACTCACAAATGCCATCACACTTTATATAACCATGGTATTCATAATAAATACAATAATTCATTCTCATTCTTATACATATCAAGCTTTAAGCCAAATAATCATTTATTGCAAATGATTACAATTCCAACAACAATCATAAAATCACAACATCACATACTATTCAATATGTTTTAGGTACATCATCAGGCATTATACCATAATGCTACTCATAGTAATTGCATTTCCACAATCACAAATATTCATTATTATCCTCATACTTTCTTGTCTCATAATCACTTTGGTTTATAAGTTCATTGATTAGATACTCTTGCATACATAGTACTTCCATTCCTTGTTACCAACTTGGGATTCATATTTTTTTATAAACTCTATTTATTATGTTTGGGTTATTTGTATTCATTATCAAAGTAATTTCAGGAATTTAGAATAAAATTATAAGGAATAGACATTAATTAAATAATATGAAAGTTGTTGAAAATGCAATCAGGATCACAATTAGAATTATTGAAGAAGATGAGCATGATAATGATTTGAATCAAAAAATTTATTTATGAAGAGCTTGATTCAACTCGAGGAAATATAGTTAAAAATGTGAGTCTACTCACTAAATTTGGAAAGCTTTTAGGAAGTCTAATTTCAAACCATGATCAAAATCATGATCAGAATAAAAAAAACAAGGCAAGGAAGGTTGATTTGAATCATCACATTCTAGTTCAAAATTCAATTTGAATCGATCAAGAAAAACTAGGGTTTCTACAGGCATGATTGTGAGTTTAGTGCAAAATGGTGCAATTCAACTTGTACGAATAGTTTTTGCATGCAAATAGTAGAAAAATAAGGAAGCTACTTATAAGGCAAAATCTCACCATAAGACCTTATTTCAACATGTTTTATTCGCTCAAACATACATAAAACTCATTCATTTCAGTCATCAACTAATTAGTTCAATGATCAAACCAATTAATCATAAATCATGCCTCATAATCACATAACCCATTTTTTATCAGCCATCTTCATTTATTCAGTAGATCACTATCAAGAAACACATATTAATTCACACAAATGATAAGAAATATTCACCTTGCTAGCTGGAAATACAAAAGTGTAGCTAAACACACTAAATCTATCTATACTCTTCAAGAACACAAAGAAGTCTCTATTAGCTCCCACACTTTTCCAAAAATTTCTCTCTTCAACTAAGCTTATATATTTAGATTATGATTCAATTTAATAGAAACTAGCATCTAACAGATTCAGGCTCTAAAGCATCAGAATAATCATGTTGATTCATAGGTTGAATAATGATATGAATAGTCATAAAAAATATTAAAAATTAATTTCTAAAGTTTTATTTAATGAATCAGCACGATTTTGTTATCAAAATTGGAAAGGAAGGAAAAGAAGATTTAGTAGTAAAAATTTGAGAAAATAATAGGAAAAATTGGTGAGCTTATTTGTAGAAGGAGTGATTTTAGAGAGGAAGAGAGTTGGAAGCTTAAAGAAGATGATAAAAGAGCCTACATGACTTCATTAAGCTGAAGTCCAAGGAAAAAGAAAAGGAAGCTAGCTAATTAGAGGGTAAAATGGGAGAACTTGGTTAACATCTTAATAACTTTAAGTTGACCATTTTCCCTTTTATTATGAGTGAAATCCATTCTCATATAGCAGATAGGCAGAAGCTTGGCAGAAGCTGAGAACTAGTGAAAGAAGTTTAGCTCGCTAAGGTTGCACTACCTTACTAATCACAAGGTCAAGATACAAATGAAACCAAAAGCTAGAGAAACAGCTAATCAAGGAATGAACTGCCTCGTTAGAGCTCACCTCAGCAAGAGTGAGGTTAGCCTCGCTAAATGAAGGCTAACAACGACCCTGAGCCAAGTATCTTAACTAGCAAGGATAGGCACATTGCCCAACCAAAGGCTCAGCGAGATGGAGCACCAGACAAGCTTACGTTAACTCTTAGCCCTGGCA
This sequence comes from Saraca asoca, assembly GCA_026873985.1. Classification (NCBI taxonomy): domain Eukaryota; kingdom Viridiplantae; phylum Streptophyta; class Magnoliopsida; order Fabales; family Fabaceae; genus Saraca; species Saraca asoca. Next base: position 16,608 of record JANHAO010009078.1, read on the forward strand.
GACAAGAGGGGCCTACCCGTAGAAAGTCACCTGTAGAAGCCGATTTGCAGAAGATTAAATTGTTTTGTACATTTAAAGTTTGATGTAACTTATTTACAACATATAAAATTACCATTGTAACCTTCCACCTTCTATAAATAGAAAAGGGAGGATCCTTATAGAACTGGCTGAGTCAAATATACTGAACCTCTATAAAAATTTCTCCAAATCAATAGAAAGCTATCATGGACGTAGGGACCAGTATCGCCTGGTTTTAGCTAAACCACGTTAAAAACATTGCATGCCATTACTATTCTTCCTCTTCATCATCTTCTTCATTTCTCATTTCCTTTACCTGAAAGCAATTTAGGGTTCAAAAATTGATCTCGGTTCACTGGAATTTGCAGAACCAAATTTCACCATCAACAATTTAACGCTAGAAGGAGGGCCCATCTGCTTTTAGATTTCTTGATTTTTCCTCCGTATAGCTGCAATGGTAAGAGGAAGAATTTCCAGGAGTTCAAACACTCTAGTTGATCAACCGGTAGATGTTACCACTACCAAAACTCATCCTTAGCCTACTGCTACCCCTAAAACTGAAGAAGCACAAATGCCTCATCAACCACTGCCAGTGATTGAAAACATGGTGAGAGAGTTGGCTGAAGCTGTTAAAGTGCTGACACAAGTGCAAGCCCAGGGTGCACAAAGGTAAGAGGAAATTATAGCACAGCTCCAGCAGCTGTGTGACTCGTGAGGACTGTAATAGTTAGTGATCTGAGGGCTCGTGATAAGCTAAAAGCTTTGGCCCATGATCTGAAGCACAAGACCTAATAATGAAGGAAGTTCTCCAAAGGCTGAAATAGTTAGAGGAATGCCTCCAATCTTGAAAAGACAAACCTTTCCATGAGGAGTGCTCACCATTCTCTATGGAGATTGAAATGTAGCCCCTTCCATAGAAACTCAGGGTCCCCATGATCCCATTGTATCATAGGAACAATGATCCTTACGACCATCTGGATGCATTCAATGTCTAGACGGATCTTCAAATGATTGATCCTCTAGTCAAATGTCATGTCTTCTGATAACATAATATTTGATGCATTTATTTGTCCTCATACTTAGCATTTTAAGGTCTAAAATTGCATGTTTCCAGCTGAGTTAGTGTGTATTTGTGATTTTGTGTCAATTGGCATCATTTGAAAAATTCTACATAATTGGCCATTTTTTAGCAGTTTCTGTAATTTGGCCATATCTTGAGCTCCATTTGTCCAATTGATGTGATTTTTGTCTTGTAGGAAATCTAAGAGATATATCTACAACTTTCATGCGGACCTCCAAGACTGAATTGCATGATTGGTTATCTAAATTTTGAGTTGAATCCAACACCAAAATTCTGCCAGAACACTATCTCGAGCAGCCGACCTCAGTGCATTCAACACGCCATATCTGGAGATATACAAGTCCAAATGAGGTGAAACAAAGCCCAAATGGAAGCTAACACATAAGGATACATTTTATATGAATACTTAATAAGCTAAAAAGATCAAATTGAGCGTCAAAACTAAGATACAAATGAAGGGTAGAATGCTGATAAAATGGGCCCTATAGAATTGAAGTTTTAATGCCCCAATTGGCATGATTTTTGAGCCCATTGCAACATCCTTTGGACCAGCAAAAACCCAGCCAGCTGGAGACACAAAAGAGAGTAAAAAAAGAAGAAAAAGTAGTCTACAAAGATGCCAGCATGTCAAGGGCAGAGTAGCTACACCAGCCAGCCATCATTTGCCTACTCACCTATGTAACTAGCTTCTCTTCTTTTGACCTGGGACAAAACCATTTGGCTGAGACTTTTTCATTCAGTTTTTAAGCTTAGTTTTAGTGTCTTTTAGGGTAGAATTTTCATGGAGGGTAGAGGGCAAGATTTTGCTCTCCCCTTTTCTATATTTCAACCTCCATAGAAGGCTAATCTTGTAACCATCCAAGGGTGACACTTGAAGATTAATGTGGGGATATTGGTATGTTTTTCTGCATTCAAATGCTAGCCCTGTCTCTTCCTTTCCTCTTGGTTTTTATTGTGATATCTGAGTTGAATGGATCCATTTAATTTAGGTATTAATATGGTTATTAAGATCTT
>JANHAO010009079.1:0-18731 GCA_026873985.1 Saraca asoca
ATGGCAACCTAGCCTTTATGATATAATAAGGAAGAAAATATCACCATTTAGTATAGAGAGCAAGAATATAGCAATTGGGTATAATATACAGGTAGAGTGGTTTAATTCACAATTTTGCTTTCGTAATGGTTTCCTGGGGCATTGACATGTAAATTTTAGGAATATTTCTCGTGAATCACTTTTCCTATAATTATTAATTTTCATAATTTGACCAATGCATGCAATCTGCCAACTACTTTAGTTTATTGATCTTTTTTGGAGTTTTCAGCTTAACGGCACTATATTTCCCATGTTCCTAGTTAGCCATGCCCATGGGATATCATCAATATGAGCTTTGCATATGCTAGACAATAGGTCAGAACCTTGGTTTAGTATTTAAAGAAATCAGTTAAAGCTTTGTTAGATCATCTAATCTAGCTTAAAATTTGGTGCATGGCCATGTAACCCGATCACCAAAACAATCAAATGGAGACACTCAGCCCCCATCTATATCAAATGAAGTTACAGTGGGCACATCATCACCACTGCCCAATGATGATAGCACCAAATGATTAGAAGTGTCATTGTTCTAACCTTTGATGCTAAACAAAGAACTGAAATCATGAATTACATGGATGATCTCTCACATTAGTGAGGCAGTTCTTGTTGAAATTGATGGCTATAGCTACTAAGGAAGCAAGCGGTGTCAATGGTGGTTTTGACAGAGATCAAGAAGAAAATGACAATGTTTGATATTTGTCATCCCAAAACTCAGTTGTTGTTCCTAGACTTTCATAGGGAATTTGGTCAAGTATTCTACTTTTACTCTCTCACAGTGATCTCTGTAGAAGATAGGATCTAAGTCAAGCAAAATTGTTGAGAAATGATTGGCTAAGTTAGCCATAGACTACAACAAAGGCAAATCTTGATTTTCAAGACTTGTAAAATGAAAAAAAAAAAAGTGGCTAGAGTCAAGCTTTGCTTTGTTATGGGTATTTTTGAAATCATATAAATGGGCTGGTAAAAGCCTAATGGACGAACTCAATTAATAAGGGCCCAACTCATCCAGGATTGAGATTGTTGGACTAAGACATCAGGTCGTTAAATACGAGCTAAGGTTACTGGTTAACACGAGTCAAAGCAGTCACCTTAGGTTGTTGAGAGCAAGGCTTAGCTTACAGATTAGAGCATGCATCCACAACCAAATAGTCCAAGGAAATCCATTCAATTTCCAACTTTAATCAGAGTCTATTATAGCTATCAATCCTTATCTATTATGTGATCTTAATCAAGGCATGATACTTATCGTTATAGATTTACATTCAAACTATAACCCCCTAACCATTATAAAAGTGGATGAAATCATTGTACATGACAATCAATGATCAAATACAAAACATTTAGCAAAGAGTAATAAAAGCCATAGACGTAGGGGTCAATTACACTTTAGCCAAACCTTGTTAAAAACTTGTGGTGTCTCCTTGTTCTTCCTCTCTCTCTCTCTCACACACACACACACACTCTCTCTCTCTCTTTCAATTTACATTCAATCTGTAGTTTAGAGTTCTAGACTTAGGTTGATCGGATTCGACCGTCAACATTTTGGCACTAAAGGAAGGACCTTAAACTACATTCCCCTTTATTTTTCAATGGTTAGAGGAGGAACCACCAAGAGTTCAGATGTTTCAATTGGCTAACTAGATGGTTATATGGAACAATAAGGGGATCTAGTCCTTCTCACAGTAGACACTTCCACCGTCCCCACCATAGGTGTTGCCATTGGCATGCCCCCAGTGGCCTCACACCAACTTGATATTATTAATAGAATACAAGCATGGTGTTAGCATCATGAGGCACTGGAGAAAATGGTAGGAGAGTTGGCCGAAGCAATTAAGGCAATGACTCAGGCACAAGCCCAGTGCTCACAAGAGCAAGTTATAGGCACTGTGTAAAAAGAAACTCTCCAACAGATATGGGAAGGAGCTCAAGAGGAGAGACCAACTAGAGAAGTACTTCAGCACACCCATTTAGCTAGCTCTACAAACTCACAGCCAAGGTCAGAGGTCCATCAAGCTTGTGAGGTTGATGAAAGAGATCATTAATGACGTGGGGGCTTGTGTCAAGCTGAAGTTTCAAACGTGTCCAATAGGAGACATGTCTCAGATCAAAACTCACTGAGCGATGAGCAGAGAAAGCACTAAACCCCAGATCACCATTCCCATAACAAGAAGAGAGCTAGCCATCTTCTAGCCATCAGTTTGAAGCTCAAGACCATATGGTAGAGGAGGTATTTCAGAGAGTAAAGTAATTAGAACAATGCCCTTGAGCTCAGGACCACTAAGATCGTTATAAGGGAGGACACAATTCAATAGGGGGATCGAAAAAGAGCCTCTCCCTCACAAGTTCAAAGCTCCCACTATCCCACAATACAATGGGGATAGTGACTCATACAACTACCTAGATACATTCAATGTACAGATAGATCTTTAGATAACCAATCCTTTGGTCAAGTGTCATGTCTTCCCAGCCACTCTAGGAGACATACCTCAAATATGGTTTAGGAATCTCAAAGCTCATAACATTGATGGTTAGGAAGAATGCCAAAGAAGATTCATTAATTAGTACAGGGTACTGAGAAGATAGCTCACACCACCCTATCACCTTGCGATAGTCTTTTAGTGAAAAAAAACAAGTTACTAAAAGACTACATTTCCTGATTCAGACATGAGGTTAGAAACATAAAAAACCCATCAAATGAGAGCATCTTAACAGTGGCCTTAGCAGGACTCCACAAAGATGGGAAGTTATATGAGAGCATATGTAAGTCTTCAGTAAGGGACCTGGGTGAATTCTATGAACGAGCTATCAAAGAGACCAGGTGGAAGAAAACTTTTAGCTTTAAAAAATCCATGGAAGAAGCTAATAGCTCCAACCGAAGCAAATAGAGGAACAATGCTAAGAAGAGCAGGGAGAGTCAAGATGATGATCCCAAAAATTAGGGCACAAAGAAGGCTAAGAATGAGCAATTTCAGCGAAAAGGTCACCATGATAGCTATAGCATCTTATCAGATACTTAGGAAAGGATCTTCATGATGGAAAAGGATAGGGTGGATTTTGGGAAGCCTAACCCCATAGGGACTCCCAACCAATTCAGAAACAAGAACAAGTATTGTGCTTATCATGATGAAATTAGGCACAACACTTCAGAATGTAGGGCAATTAAGGATGCAATTGAGGACCTAATCAAGAGTGGTCATTTAAGAGATTATGTGGTGTTACCTGAGGAACAATGACCTCAGTAGCACTAACGACCAGCACAGCAGTAGTGCTAATGGACTTTTGAGTAGGAAGAGGCACCCTCAGTAAGAACTATATTTATCATTCATAGTAGGCCTCACATTGCAGGTGGCTCAAATAGGTCACATGAACATTATGTGTGACAAACAAATCATGTCCTACTTATAGGACACAATGAATTTGAGGGTCCCCTTAAGAAAGCACGAATGATCTCAAACAGCATCACCTTACAGATGAAGATGCATGAGGGGTATATTCTCCCCACAATGACGCACTAGTTATTTAAGCTAGATTTGGAAACACTCAGGTATGAAGAACTATGATTAATATAGGTAGCTCAGTGAACATCATGTACAAGGGATGTTTTAAATAGATAGGTTTGAGCATAGGTCAACTAAGACCTTCCCCAGAGCCCCTTTTTAGCTTTATAAGAGATGTAATAGTACCAGTAAGGTAGATCAGGCTTCCCATCACTCTTGGGGTTTCAAGTCATCAAGCCACCATATTGGTAGATTTTTTAATTGTTGACTGTCCCTCAACATACAATGTAGTACTAGGGTGACCTACAATGAACAACCTAGACGTGATCTTGTCAACCAGGACACTTACCGTTAGGTTCCCAACCCCCAATGGAATCAAATGTGTGCAAGGTGTGCAGCACACAACCCAAAACTACTATGAGGACGTAGCCAAGCTAGTGGTGAAAGGAAAGAAGGTTAATGTGGTTTTTGACAAAGAACCATAGGCCATGAGTATAATAGGGGTTAGCCATAACCTTGACCCCTACAAGGTGGATGCAAATAAAGCAATTGGTCCAATGAAGGAGCTAAAAAATGTACAGGTCAATGAGGTAGATGCTAAGAGATGCCTCAAGTTGGGAAAAAATTGGTCCCCAAATGTAAAAAAATTGACTAACCGAATTCTTTAAAGCAAACCTGGACATTTTTGCTTGGAATTATAAGGATATAGGGGGAATTGATCCCAAAATCATGTCACATAAGCTCAACAGTGACCTTTATCACAAGCCAATCAACCAAAAGAGGAGGCTAATGACTGCAGAGCAATGCATCACTCTGAAGGAAGAAGTGGATAAGCTTTTAGCTAACAAGTTCATCCGAGAAACCTACTACCCAAATTGGTTCGCCAATCTTGTGCTTGTAAAAAAGAAAAAGGGAAATGGAGAACTTAAATTGAATTTACAGACCTCAACAAGGCATGTCCAAAGGTTAGCTTCCCCTTGCTGAGGATTGATCAGCTCGTGGATGCAACTGGTAGTCACCCATTTCTCAACTTCATGGATGCTTACTCGGGGTACAATCAGATCCCTATGATTCCATAAGATAAGGAACACACCTCATTTATAACTGATCACAGACTGTATTGTTACAAGGTAATGCCCTTTGGTCTGAAGAATTTAGGAGCAACCTACCAATCGTTGGTGAATATGATGTTTAAGGAATAGATCAGGAAGACAAATGGAGGTTTATGTGGACAACATGTTGGTAAAGTCTAAACAGGTTGCTAACCATGTCTGTGATCTAGGGGAGATGTTTGAAATTCTGAGGAAGTATCAAATGAAGCTAAATTCACACAAGTGTGCATTTTGGGTGGCTTCAGGAAAGTTCCTTGGATTCATGGTCAATAACAAGGGAATCAAGGAAAATCTAGAGAAGATCAAGGCACAGAGCCTCAATGGCTAGGTTATGGCACTTAGCAGATTTATCTCTAAAGCAATATATAAATGCGTCTCATTATTCGATATGCTAAAAAAAAGTGAAGCTATTTGCGTGGATTGAACAATGTGAGGTCACTTTCTAACAATTGAAGCAATACATGGGCCAAGCTCCTCTTTTATCCAAACCAAGGGGAAGTGAAAAGCTCATCATTTACCTGGGCATTTCCCAATATGCTCTCAATGCAGCACTAGCATGAGACAAAGGTGGTGCCCAGTTCCTAGTCTATTATGTAAGAGATTGCTAGATGCTAAAACATGGTACTCACCAATGGAAAAGCTCGCCTACTACCTCGTGGTAGCATCAAGGAAGTTGCGACCTTACTTCTAGGCACATATCATAAAAGTGCTCACACAATTCCCACATAAGCAAATCTTACAAAAGATAGATACCTCAGGTTATCTGCTTAAGTGGGCGATCAAGCTGGCCCAGTTCAACATTGAATACAGGCCTAAGCTAGCAATCAAGGGGCAAGCCTTAGCAAATTTTATTACAGAGTTCATATGGCCTGAAAAATAGGAAACAGAGGCCTTAGAGGCACCATATTGGGAATTATATGTTGATAGATCATCAAGCAAGCAAAAGGCTAGGGTAAGAGTGCTTTTGATCAGCCCAAAAAGACATAAAATCCTCTACAAACTAAGATTTGGTTTTTAGGCCACAAATAACAAAGTGAAGTATGAAACATTATTAGTAGGGATCTATCTAGAAAGGAGATGCAAGATCAAAACCTAAAGATATATAATGATTCCCAGCTCATAGTCTGTCACGTACAGGTTGAATACTAGACAAGGGGGATGAAAATGGCCATCTACCTTCAAAACGTTTAGGAACTACTTAGTTCTCTCTAGCGATATGAGATCAACGAGATTCTGTGAGCTTAAAACACATGTAGATGCATTAGCCCACTTGGCCACAACTAGAGATGTGGATTTCTTGGGGATTATCCCAGTAAAGTTCATCCCATCACTAAGCATGGAATAGAAAAACATCGTAATGGCAACTGTTGTAGTGTGGGACTCATGGATGGGCCTAATCTTGGATTACTTATAGGATGCCAAATTGCTAGAAGATAAAATAGAAGTACGTCAATTGTGAGCCTGAGTAGCCATATATTGCATCTATGATGACATGCTATATAAAAGGGGATTTTCAGCACCACTCCTAAGATGCATAGATGGTCAAAACTGTGACACCATCCTAAAGGATATTTATGTTGGCCATTGCAGGGATCACACTGGGAGCTATCTTTAGCTCAAAAAGCACTCTAACAAGGATTTTATTGGCCTAGAATGAAACAAGATGCCATTAATCTCATCAAGAAGTGCAACAAGTGCCAGAGGTTCACCAAGGTCCAACAAGCTCCACCAGCCTACTAAAATAGATGGTTAGTCCGTGGCCCTTCATGATATAGGGAATAGACCTAATTAGGCCATTTCTGAAAGGCCACGAGAAGTGTAAACATGCAGTGCTATCTATCAATTATTTCACCAAGTAGGCAGAGGTGAAGGAACTAGTAAAAATCTCTTCCTCCAAGATTGAAAAGTTCCTATAGGCTGACATCATTTGTAGGTTTGGAGTCCTATAGCAGATTATGACTAACAATGGGACCTAATTTAACAATGAATTTGTAATGATTTTAAGATTGTAAAGAGCTTCTTAGCCGTAGACCACCCTCAAGCCAATGGACGAGTCGAGGCTATTAACAAGATCATCAAGCAATCTTGAAGACAAGATTGGAGGCTAGGAAGGGAGCATGGATAGATGAGTTGCAGAAGGAACTTTGGGCTTATAGAACCATAGCTTGAAGCATGATAGGAGAAACTTCCTTCTAAATAGTGTATAGATTCGATGCTGTGATCCTAGTTAAGCTTAAGCTAACTTCATAATGAAGAGCTACTTCAACCTAAAGGATAATAATCAATTGCTTGCTATAAACCTCGACCTCACAAAAAAGACTAGAGAAATAGCTTGTCTTAGAGTTGTAACCTATTAGCAACGGATCATGAGATACCACAAGAAGAGGGTCTGAGTTCAGTACTACAAAACCAGTGATCTTGTGTTGTGCCTTATCCTCCCTAGAGCTTGCAAGGCCAGTGATGGGACACTAGGTCTGAATTGGGAGGGCTTATACATAATCAACGAAGATTTAGGAAATGGATCTTATCATTTAACAAACATGAATAGAGCCAAGTTTCCTCAAGCTTGGAATGTTGAACATCTCAGCCCATACTATTAATTAATATGAGTTTGCTTATATAAGTTTTTAAATTTTTTATACTAGTTACTAATCTTTGAATAAATTTTCAATGGAATACTATACCAAAAGTGAGCTATCACCCTTCTAATCTGGAAGCGAACATTTGTCCTTCTAATCCGAATAGGGCATTCAACTTAAAGCACTTACAAAGAATCGGCACTGCATGCAACCTACTCCTTGGCACTATATGTGACATACTCATTGGCACCATATACGACCTACTATTCAGCACTGCATACAACCTGCTACTTGGCACTGTATGTGACCTACTACTCAGCACCACAAATGACTTACTCCTTAGCACTGCATATGACCTACTTCCTGACGCCACATGCGACCTACTACTTGGCATTGCATGCAACCTACTCCTTGGCACCATATACAACCTACTATTCGACACGTGTGACCTACTCCTTGGTATCATATGTGACCTACTATTTGGCACCATATAGGACCTACTACTCGACATCATATGTGACCTACTTTTCGGCACCAAATGTGACCTATTACTTAGCACTGTATGCAACCAACTACTTAGCATCACACTCATGCATTCATCTTAACAATGACAAAAGTTATTAGTTTGTTAAATGAGGTTAATTGACCTATTGGACATTTGTCTTAACTAATGTTTGTTAAGTCATGGTTTGTAGGAACTCATTCATGTCAACCCACATGTTATCATCTGCAGCCTATTAAGCCTCTAGCTTGACATACTTGGAAAAGTAATAAAATTATGAAAAATTCATTAAAAGTTGCATTCAATGAGATGAATGTACATATAGAGGTACAACAATATAAGATCAAGATAAGTCTATAACTATCATGGCCTATAAAGAAGACTGGCCTTTTAAAGGTTGAAGGATCGACATATTTGACAAGCAAGCCATCCATCATTTGGTCATCAGCCAAGTTACTCTAAAACTTCTCTCTATTCCTTTCCTAAAGAGGCAAAAGAACAAAGATGAAAGAAATGAACCCATTAGCATCACCATGAGGAAATGAAATCTATACAAAACTTCCTAAAACCCTAAAAAAGGAATTGTCTATGGGAATCTCCTATGTAGCAGGCCATACATACCAAGATTTGGACCATCAAGAACATAGGTGGTTCAACCAATACACCCATCAGATCATTTTGAGAAAAAAGGAAAAAAAAGTTTTCCTTACCTTATATAACTCGACCAGCCTCACCGTTAGATCAGGAAACTAATCAAATGCCCTTGATCTAACAGTCTAGTGAAAAATGAGGGTTTGCCAATTGCCACACTAATGGATATGAAAAAATGTGTGCAATACATGCGGGAATGATGGCATGGGTAAGCACAGATGAAACGAAAAGATAAGAGTCTAAATGATAGCATAGTAGATCATAGTCGATAAGCTTTTACTAGTAAACTACAACTCCCAATCTATAGATCACATTAAGAGCTGGGGTCTATTGTGGTGGGTAGTTTTGGAATCACATAAATGGATTGGTAAAAGCCTAATGGATGAATTTGGCTAATAAGGGCCTAGATTATCCAGGATTGAGGTCATTGGACCAAGACATTAGGTCACTAAATACAAGCTAAGGTCACTAGTTAACACAGATCAAAGCAGCCATAACCAAACAGTTCAAGGAAATGCATTTAGTTTCCTACTTTAATAGGAGTCTGTTATAACCATCAACCCTTATCTATTATGTAATCCTAATCAAGGTATGATACTTATCGTTATAGATTTACATTTAAACTGTAAACCCCAACCATTATAAAAGGGCATGAAATCATGGTACATGACAATCAATAATTAGATACAAAACACTCAGTAAAGAGTAATAAAAGTCTTAGATGTAGAGGTCAAATGGACTTTAGCTGAACCACATTAAAAATATCTGGTGTTTCCCTATTCTTCCTTTCTCTGTCTTTCGATTCACATTCTATCTGTAGTTTGAGGCTCTGGACTTAGGTTGACCAGATTTGACCACCAACAACTTTGATAGTAAAGTTAATAACCTTGTGAGAGAATGTAAAAATGAGAATAAGCATAAAGAACCTTGTCAAGGGAGCATACCTTGTTTTATATAGAGAAATTATGCTTAAACTAGTATTTTGGGTTGAATTCGTTTGACTGTTCCTTGGCATAGTTGAACAATCTTGACTCAGAGTGATTTTTAGACTGCTACCTTCAAGTGGCCTACTACTCCTTATGAATAATTATAGGTTGCCTTATAAGACTTGGACTGCTTTAACTTCTAGACTAGCTGATTGATTATAGCTCAAGATACATTTATTTTGGATTGTGCCATCTATAATGATATATATTTGAAAAATAATAATAACAAATGATTAATTATAAAAGATGATTTTATAGAGAAGATATCCTTATGAATAAATCTTGTGTAATGAAGGTAAGAGAAGTCCTAAAATAGAACTCCTTATAGGGTTCCTATTTATAGTTTTAATTACACAAATTTTTAGTGATTGTAGATATGCGTTATATGTATAAAGGAAACAAATATGCATAATGGTTATAAGTTGAAACTCTTCTAATGGAACTAGTCAATGATGATAGGTTGTGAAAAGCATTGAAGAGATCTGCATGAGGAACAAGGTCAGTGATGTATGATAAAATTGGTCTACCAAACATACTTTGACGCTCAAGTTAATCCCAAAAGCAGAGTTTTGATATGAATAGTGAGAATGAATTTACTAAAGGGACACCTGAGGATTTATATAGACATCAATCACACCATTTTTCATACTTCTAAATGAATGGGGAGCATCCATGTGTTCGTAATGTATTGTTAATGTGAGTGAGATTCTTATCTTATTGTTGATGGCATAGTCATGTCATTCATCCATGCTTTTGAGTGTATTAGCTTTTGTGATGTTGCAAAAGGGTTATCTCATTCATGTTGAGCTTAGTAGCTGGGTTGTGAGCTAAGTCAATTGACTAGGGGCTTTTATTTAATAATGGCTCCATGCACCCTCAAGCTAGCATCCCACGTTATTCGTTCCCTTTGTGAGGACTTTGGCTTTGTCCATAATGTTATGGGCAAGTTGTTCAACTATGGCCCTACTTTAGGTGATATTTATTTGATAGATTTAGCTTGCTCAACCAATCTATTGGGTTGGTTGACCAGCCATAGCCTAAGTGAGTTCATTTTGGGCTATGTCACAAGTAAGGTCAATTCAAGTCATGAACATCCTTAGCGAAGTAGTGGCATCTATTATTATTTTTGAGAGGAGCTTTCCCTTCAATGTCTTATGTTATGGTAAATTTAGTAGCTTGAAATTGTTATTTAGTTAACTAGAAGCTTAGTCTGGTTAGGAATGAAAGTTAAATGTAGTTGGTTGTTGCCAATCGTGTATAAAAGGGCTTGTGATCTTGTATAAAGTGTGTGTGTGTGTGTAATTTAATATTCAATAAAAGAGAGATTGATTACTTTCTTGGTTTGTGTGTATTCTCGAGCTTATTCTTAAAGTTTATATGGTAGTTTTAACAATTGACATCGGGAGCTAAATTGATCATGGCTAGCTAAAGTGGGTCTATCACACTATATTGCCAATATTATTTTGCAAGAATTTTGGTAGATGATGTCTACACATGAAAGTGGTGTTTGGCTATTAAGAGGTTCTTGAAGTTATGATAAATGGCATTATACAAGCTTGGAATAATGCAACTATGGTAAAAAAACAAGCATATATGAAGAACAAGATGAAAGATTACAAGGCTTTCTTTTTTATTCATCAAAGTGTAGACTGTGTTGCATTCGAAGGATTGCTGGAGCCACCACATCCAAAGGTGCATGGGATATTATGAATAATTACTATAAAGTCATAGAGAAGATTAAGACAATTAGATTACAAACTCAAAGAAACAATGATGCAAGCTATTGCAAATGGATAAAAAAGAAAGTATCAATGAATACTTTACAAAGGTGGTTTCTTTGACAAATCAAATGAAGAATAACAAAGATAAGATTGATGACTTAGTAGTTGTGAAAAAGATTCATAGTTGACATTAAGATTGGATTACATTGTGGTAGAATTAAAAGAATCGAAAGATTTAGGCATAGTGACCATTGATGAGTTTTAGGGAATCTTGGAGGCACATGAATAAAGATTGAATGAAAGAATAGAAAGCAAACAAGAAGAATAGGCCTTTTGGTCACAATTTCAAACCAAGGGTGAAAGACTAATGGAGAATATGGAAAGAGAGAAAATCCTTAGGATATGGTAGAGAAGAGGCCATAATAACTTTTTAGAGGTGGACACAAAACTAGAATAAGTTCAATTTAAGAAGAAAAGGAAGATTTAGATCAAGATAATGTACTAAACAAATAGGAGTTTAATGGAAGTGAATAAGGTAGAGGAAGATACCAAGGTAAATGATTTGATAGAATTCCAAATCTAATCCTATGAATGTAAAAAAAGGAGTCGCTTTGCTGATGAGTGCAGAATTAATAAAATTAATAGAAAGACTAAAGAATTAACTAGCTTTACTTAGGAAAATGAGGATAAAGAGCAAATACTTCTAATGGTTACATCTAATTGTGAGGAATCAAATAATGGTTCAAACTATTGCTTCCAAAATACAGGTTATTCTAATCATATAACTGGGAGAAAGGATTTGTTTGCTATGTTAGATAAATCAATGAATTCAAAAGTAAAGTTTATAGATGATGACATTGTAAATGTGGAGGAAAAATGCAATATCTTAATTGAACAAAAGAATGGAGGACACACCTATATGACATACATTTTTTACATTCCACGAATAAAAAACTATCTCTTAAGTCTTGGTTAACTGATTGAAGAGGGAAATATAATGCAAACAAAATAAGGGCACATGATATAACTAACTTGAAAGAAAGTAAAATCTTAAAAGCTCCTTTATCAAGGAGTAGAATCTTCAAGGTTAAAATTGGCAATGGCACATATCTATGCTTTTCTCTATTAGTGAAGGATAAAGAGTGGTTATGTCATATGTGGTTTGGGCATCTAAATTTTAGAAGTCTGAATCAATTACAAAGAACTAAATTGGTAACTAGCTTACTTATAGTACTTAACTTGATAAATATTATGAAGCCTGCATAGCTAAGACACAACATAAAAGAACATCAATGAACACAATTTATACACAATTTATATCCCTTTTAAACTTAGTCTTTTGTCATGTTTATGTGGTCAATTAAATACTTGTGATTGATTTTGTGGTTTGGTCACTGTTTGTTCTTTATTGGATTATTCGATAATTTGGTATTGTTTTAGGTTTTTGGGTGTATCTTGTATTCTAGACTTTATTTTTGGTAATACTTTCTTTTTTGGAAATTTAAGAGGACACTTTACAAATGTTATGAAGAGTTTAAAGCCCAATTAAGCTATTTTGGAGGTCAAATTAAGCCTAAAAGCTAAAATAAAGTGTTAAACTTGTGGCCCAAAACTAGTTTTAATATTTTTATAACAATTGGAGCTCTAGCACTCATTTTAGTGCAAACTTAAGCTCATAGGATAGCTAAGATTTATATACACAACTTTCATTTAGGGCATGAGGTGAAAATACAACATTTTCATTAAGTTTCAAAGCTGTGGATATAAATGACAAATCCTATTATGGGTTGGACTACTTTGGAAGATTATTTCAGTTTATAGACCACAAATTGAGCTAGGAATTGAATTTTTGAGCAAGCTTAAGGCTATTGGACTATTAAGAGATGAAGCTAAAATTCCTATGTAGAGACCCACATCCAATTGTGTCTCCTTTCGGCCCTAATTAGCAACCTAATTAGAGGTAGTGTAGTAAGGTCATTTAAAGGCTCACCTGAGACCTAATTGTAATCATTCTTTACATTATTTTCATTTTCTCTACTTTTATGAACAGAAGGAACTCTATTAGGGCATGAACACTAGCCTCTTTTAGGTTTTCTCTTCTCTTTTATTTTTATTTTAATGTGTAGCTAAACTTCTTATTCAATCTAAGGGAAATTTTGCATCAATTCTCTTGTTAATTGTGAAACTTACTTCTATTGTTAATTTGTTCCCAATTTGATTCTCTATTGCTATTAATTGCTTTGGATGATTGATTAATAGGACCCATTAATTAATTTTCATTTTGATTTACTACTAGCTAAATTTCTATAAGCAATGTTGTTTATGGTTGTTTAGCTTAAGTAGCAATAGGGTTTTTGATTATGCACTGATGAGGGTCAATTATCCTAAAGAATTAAGTGTAATTAATGAATTTGCTACTAGGGTGAATTTATTAATTACTCTTGGAATTGTTAGGTCTTAGTGCTATTGACAAATTGGTTGAGATGCTAAGCTTCAATCAATTCAGTAGTAAGGGTTAATAAGATGTTGTGCTTGGTTAGCTAATTTAGAGAAAAATTAGCAAAAATTGATTAAGTGCTAAGCTTAATTAGGTTCTCAGCTAAGCAATCAAAGAAGGAATGAAATATTTGTGTCAATGATCATTCACAAAATTAATTGCAATAGTCTTTGGATTGAAGTTTTTCTCCTTAGATTTCCCTTTTTTTTTATATTCTATTTGCCAATGTTGATATACTTTATTTGAATTCATTTCCTATTTAGTTAATCACAAACTCCAATTTTGTACTATTAACACATTAAAATTAATCGGTAGCCTTTGTAGTTCGACCTAGACTCACCATTGCTATAAGCTCAGGTAGTTCAGTATCATCTATGTTGGTCTTGACAGCTATTAAACATCAAAGACAAAACTGGCAAGCTACTTGAATTGGTACACTTAGATGTATGTGGCCTTATTAATATAATATCTCTTGGTAGAAACAACTACTTTATTACATTTGTGGAAGATTTTAGTCAAAAAGTTTGATTAAATAGAAGTTAGAAACCTTTGAAATATATAAATATTTTAAAGCAATGTAAAAAAAACAAAGTGGCAACTCAATTAAGACATTAAGTATTGATGGAGAAGGGGAATATAACTCCATGAAGCATTGCCATAGAAGGTATCAAATAAATATTATTTGACAAGCAGAGAAAAAACTATAATTTATGAAATAACTACACCTTATACTCCCTGACATAATGGGATAGTTGAAAGAAGGAATAGAACCATGTTAGACATGGTAAGAAGTGATACAACCCAAAATAAATTCATTAAGGTTGTGGCTGGTTAACCAGCCTTATAGGCTTGCTAAGCAACCATAAACCATCAAGAGTAGAATACTTGGAGCAGGGTCACCATCAAATGACTAGCCCATAGCATTATGGATAAAGTCCAAGTCCTTACAAGGGGACGAATCATATGGAAGCATTAATATGATGCTAAGTGGAGTAATGGTTAGGCAACAAGGGTACCTGGTCGATCAACTTAAACCATGACTTGGCTACTAAGCTCATCACAAACAAGATAACACTTTAATGGGCTCATACATCATCACACTCAAGGGCATGCATGGATGGCATGACTATGCCATCAACTACATAGTGAGTCTTGCTTACATCAATGATACATCACAAACATGTGAATGACCTCTATTCATTTGGAAGCATGACAAATTGCATGATTCGTGACTAAATAAACCCCTAGTTGCCTCCTTTATTCATTTATTCTCACTACTCTTACTAAAAATCTACTTCTAGAACTAACTTAAGGGTTATAGTGTGTTTGGTAGACTACTTCCATTATGCATTACTGACCTTACTCTCAAGCACGGTCCGATTCCATCTATATATTCCAGTTGAGACATTTCATTTGGTGCCATCTGTGGTTTTCCCAGCCAAAGAATTGATGTTAAACTTAAGTGTGACACTTTAGCGAAGAAAGTTTGCCAATTACAAAGAAAGCTAGAAGCTCTTCATTGTGTGCAAACTTAACTAGTTTTCCCTCCACCACTTTTTCGTCTGTTGAGTCCTATCCTTGCAAAATTTAACCCTATCTCAAGTTAAATTCTAGTTATCTTCATCCCTCACCTTTAGCTTGCTCAACTTAATAACACACCCTAGCCATGGCAAATCCACTAGCCACTCCAAAATCTAGTTTAGCTCAAACATGCTCTAGGCCCAACCATCCCTAATCTGATGAATATTATCGTTAATGTGATATAGAGCCATCAACATTTTCAAACACAAATGCTTGAAAACCACAATTTGCAAACACAACTCCCATATATTGCTAATACAATTCCACCAAACCCAAACAACCTTGGTCATCATCAACATAACCTCACTAATCACACTTATGAGCCATATGATCTATTGAATCCAACCAATGACTTTTGCTAAAACTCCAAACAATTATCCTTTGGCTATGAAAATAGTCATCCATTTTTCTCAGTAGTGATGATCGCTTTACTACCTGTTATATATGAAATCCGAATCGCTTCTGGCAAGTTGATGAGCTGCCCAAGAAGCAGTAAAGGCCCAGTTCGAAGAACACTTAGGATGCTAAGTCTCCATTCATTTCGCTGAGTGGCCCCTCCAGTTGGAGTTCATCTGTAAAAGTGAGCTCAACCTCATCATTATAAAGACTAGCCCCATACCAAAGAATTTGGTGTGTGGGGTGTGACCAACGACCTGAAGGCTCGCTCAGTCGAAGACCATAGGAGACCAAGTCATATCACGTCCAACAGATACTTAGGACCCGCCTATAGAAGACCATTTGCAATAGCCGTGTGATAGGATATTGTCTGCCTATTCTATCTTGTATAATAAATGTTAATGTAACACATTTACTACATATATAATTACTATTATACCATCCTTTCCTCTATAGATATGAGGAAGAAGCCTTCTGTAAGGGAGGATCATCTTGAATGTAGGTAGGAACTCTATCAAAATAGAGAGAGGAGAATCTGAGTATTGAAACTTTGCAAAAGCACCATCCAAGTAATAATACACTACCATAGATGTAGGGCCCGATTATACCAGGATTTGGCCAAACCATGTTAAAAACCTTGTGTCCCTTTCCTGCTCTTCCCTCCATCTTTGTGTGTTTTTGCTGATTTATCATGTTTGAACCAGTTAAAGGTTAGAGATCCTGAAAGAATCCCCTTATTGGTCAGAGTTTGGCTCAATACCAAAATCTGACATCAACATTGTGGCACCATCTATGGGGATCACTTGTTCTGGCTCATTTCTTGCTACAATGGCCAAGGGAAGAGCTACCAGAGCTTTAAATGTGCAACCTAGTCTTTCGGAAGGTCATGTTTCGATGACAAGCTCATCCACCACCTCGGTCATTAGTGTAATCACTGGTATCCCTCCAGTCAACTCCATATAGCCAATTCCTACCACCAATGGCATCGATGTGATACAAGCCTAGTTTGAACCCCAGGAGAAACTTGAACACATGTTGGGAGAACTGGCTAGAATAGTCATGTTGTTAGCATAAGGTGTGCAGAGATAGGCCGAAATACCAATGCCCGTAGATGTTCTCCAGCAGTAGCAAGCTCAACATTCAGGTGATCCTAACCAAGGCAATTCCCCAGCTCACTACTCGCAAGAACAGACCACAGGTCACAACCCTCGGGACAACAAAGACCAAAGGATCTAGCAATCGTCCAGCCAACACTCTGGGGTACGGGACCTGTTAGTTGGAGAGCTATTTCAAAAGATAACTCAGCTAGAGGAACACCTTCAAAACTCAAGTGATCTAGCTTATCATGAGGAACAGTCACCACTCTCTGAGGAGATCAAAACTCAAACTCTCCCTCTTAAGCATAAAGTCCCTACGATTCCATTGTATAATGGGGACTCTGATCCTAATGATCATCTGGATGCATTCAATGTTCAAATGGACTTACAAATAGCTGACCTATTGGTCAAGTGTCGAGTGTTTCCTGCCACTTTGGGAGGTGTACCTCGAGCTTGGTTTAGAAGCCTCCTAGCTCGCTTAATTGGCAATTAGGAAGATTGCCAGCAAAAATTCATTAGCCAGTATTAAGGGCTGAAAAGACAACTTGTGCCCCCTATCATCTCACTATGGTCTTTCAGCACAAGCATGAGTCACTAAAGGAGTATATCGCTAGATTTAGACTAAAAGCCAATTTAGTGGAGAATCCATCTGAAGGAACCATGCTGGCAATGATCTTTGTGGCACTCCACAAAAATGGAAAATTGTACAAAAGTCTATACAAGTACCTGGTGAAGGACCTCACCAAGTTCTATGAGCGAGCTACCAAGTAGATTAAATGAGAAGAGACCTTTGGCTAGGAAAGGTCTGACAAGAAGGATGAAAAAGCCAGCTCCTCTCATGGCAAGAAGAGGAGTGACATAGAACAGGGCGATCACTCCACCGAGCTCACAACAAAGAAGTCCAAAAAGGCTAAAGCTGAGTGACCTCAGCACTTAGACCGATACTAGTAGTAAGTGTCCTATTGGATTCTCAAGATAAAATTTACTTGGTGGAGAGAGGTAGGGAAAAGTTTAGAAGGCCCAAACCCTTGAAGACCCCATTTAGGCAAAGGAACAAAGACAAGTTCTATGCCTATCATAATGAGGCCAGTTATGGAACCTCAAATTGTTTAGCCCTTAAAGACGTAATTGAAGACCTAATTAGGAGGAGTCATCCAAGGGAGTACGTGGAATAGCCCGCAAGGTAGCAACCCCAGCCTCTCGAATGTAGTACCGGCCAAAAGCCAGGGAGCTCGGTCTGAGTCATACATTGGTAATGTATTTTAAATTTCTGAATGAATGTAAATGTTATTCCTTTGCTCTATTTAAAACTGATTGCCAATTGGCTTAATGTCATTTACTCTAACCTTTTGTTTCCATGTACTTACAAATTCGTAGCTCGTATGCGGTCAACTTCCTTAAGTCCCTTGGATAACTCCTTTCCAATCATGGCCCTCGATCCAGTTGAGGTCCCCAGAGCTCATTCTAGAGAAGAATTGATGAACACTTAACCAGTTGAGCTACGGGCTCACTGAGGTGTAGAGACACTCAAAATAAACTCACTTAACTAGTTAAGCTGTAAGCTCGCTGAGCTGTGAAGATGTTCAAAATAAATTCACTTAACTAGTTGAGCTGCGAGCTTATTGAGGTGTGGAGACACTTAAAAAAAAAACTCACCTTGCCAGCATGGCTGCGTGCTCACTGAGGTGTGGAGGCACTAAAAAACACTCACCTTGCTAGAGTGGCTGCATGCCTACTGAGGTGCAGAGGCACTAAAAGACACTCGTTGTGCCAGCATGACTGCTGTTGGTGTATGGCCTAGAAGCCAATCATAGGATGATTGTATGTTTGCATACATTATATTACGTTTTAATGGCAATTCAATTATTATATTTTTTGTTATATCTGCGTAATATAAATAAACATGATAATTGTCCCTGGAATAATTTGTTATTCTTAAAATGTCCCTAGTCGAGTATTATTGTGAAATGGGATAGCAACAATACAGTGAGACTAGTATGTATGATGACTGATGACCAAAAGTCATGGATATGAGATATCAAGTCCTTACATGGGTACATGTTAGAGAACAAA
>JANHAO010009080.1:0-18694 GCA_026873985.1 Saraca asoca
TTTAGATTTAAAACAATGAAGACACTCTAGAAAAGATTAACAAATATAACTATAAACAAGGACTTATTTACAAAGAATCACTCTTCTACCTCAATAATTTAAGTCTAGGAATATTAAAATAACTCTATTTTCATAGAGTTATCAGTTTCTCATTACCTGTCTTGCAATGCTTACACCCCAATGAGGGAAATTATATTCTACTAGAATTACATGAAGGGATGTGAGAAAGTCACACTGCTGGAATAACCTTGGATCGAAAAGCTTTGGGCTGAGGATATTTCTAGCCTATAATAAAGAAATATGCTTAAAATTTGGCAAAGAATTATGGCCAATGTAGGAAATTCATGCCATTCCTGGACATTCACCGATTAAGCAAGGTATGATCTCCTTAGCATGGCCATTCATATAATAAGGAATTGATTTCTTAGGACCTTTTCTGATCGCCTTAGGACAATTTAAATATCTCATTGTGGTAGTTGACTATTTCACTAAGTGAATAGAAGTTAAACCATTGACTACTATCACTACTCGTAATTCTCAAAAGTTTGCATGGAATAATATTATTTGTAGGTTTGGCATGCCCAAAGTGTTGATTAGTGACAATGGAGCACAGTTCATCACTAAAACTTTTCAAAAGTTTTGTTAGGATCTTCAAATAGCTCAAATTCACTTTTGAGGAACACCACCAATCAAATGGGAAAGTTGAGCTAGCAAATAAAATTATATTAGAAGGATTGAAGAAAAGATAGGAAGGATCTAAATGACTATGAATTGCCAAGTGCTTTATTGTCATATAGAATGAATAAACAAACTATAATGAAGGAAACTCCTTTTTATCTTACTTATGGTTATGAAGCATTAATTCTAGTAGAAATTGGGCAGCCTTCTAAGTAACAAGAACCATTCAAAAGTTGCAACAATAAGAAGGGTTAAATTTCTTAGAGGCCAACAAGAAAATGGCCCATATCTAGTTAATACCTACAAAGCAAGGGCTACCAAAAATCATAACTTTAAAGTCAAAGTTTGGGAATTTCAGAAAAACTCCTTAGTTATTAGAAGAGTCAATGGCTTATGGAAAGAAATCACTAACCTAAAGCTGGCCACGAAATGGGAAGGACCTTACAAAGTAGTAAAAAACCTAGGAAATGGTGTTTACCATATGAAGACAATCGAGGGGCAGCAACTACCCTAATTTTCAATGCTACTCATTTGTGTAATTACCATGTCTGACTAATTGAATAATCTACTAAGACTCTAGGGTGTAATAATCAATTTTGGGTAATGACCATTATGTTATGGTTTAAAAAGTTCGAGTATGAAATCTTCTCCCAAGTATGATGGATCTTGTAATCAGACTTTTCGTTCCCTTTATGTACATGTATTTTCACTCAAATCCAAAACCAAACATAATTTACTCAAAAATTTAGCACAAGTTGCACTAAACATAATTTGCCCAAAAATTTAGCATAAGCTACCACCAAGCATAATTCACTCAAAATTTGGCACAAGCTATGACCAAGATTTGCTTAAAATCACCATCAATCATAATCTGACAAACTTAAAGATTGATATGGAAAATTGATGGATCAAAATAGTTATAACTATAGAAATCAAAGCCAAATATCCAAAAATGAAGAGCAAACGATAATAAGGTATACTTCAATTTTTCATTAACACAATCAATCTTTACATATATGATTGGGAACATTATTTTTCCAGTTAAATCCAAGAAGAGTATAGCTTTTTCTAACTCTTTAGTTGAATCAACAACACTTTTCTAAATGCTAAGTACAAAAAAATTCAGCTTTGAACTTAGAAAATGGACTTGATCCAGTGCCAAGTTATACCCTTCTATAGATTCGATGGTTGTGAGCATACTAGCTTCTTATCATGACCTAAAATGCTGGTCATGACCAACGTGAATATCAACCCTTTCATTGATAATCACCAACCTATTTTTCAATTCTATCAATTCATTTTATTCAATACTTACAAAATTTCATTATCTTTCAATGACTCAAATTGATTAGATATGAAAGAGAAAGGAAAACATATGATCACAAACTACTAATATATATATATATAATCTAAAACCTACATAATGTACAGAATCATTGCCCATTAAGGCACATGGCTCTTTAACATTTGAGTTCTACTTTTGTATAAGCTTTTCACAAAACAACTATATCTCCCTGGTTAACTTTTCTAAACATTCTTCTACAACTTCCCAGGTTCCTTTAAGGATAAAGCAAAATAAAGTTAGTTTAACCTATATCATATATGGATTCAAATGTATAGGTTAGATTAACTTTGTCCCTAAGAACTCGATGGTTGTACTATATACATATTCAAAAAGATTATCAAAAAGAGTGTAGATGGTATATCCTATAAGGATCAAACTATCCCACAGTCATCATTAGTAATACATTTAGGGGTTGCAAATGAATGATTTCTATCTCATGTAACACTTCACATCATACTAGGTTTAAAATTATGATAATGTATCTTAATTTCATATGCTCCTAATGGACTATAGATCGTAATGATGAATGTATCAGTTGTAATTTCCATTAATTGATTATCAATCTTACTTTTTAGTAGGGGGATTGGCCACTAATTCTTGAATATCTAAAAAATAATCCACAAACTAATGAGTCTAGGACTCAATGAGATAATATGTACCAAACATATGAATTTATCACACAATACAAGGCATATAAATTTGCATATCCATAACTCAACTAGAATACCATTTCCCATATCCTTTCCATAAATAATTTTAGAGTATTCAAGACTCACCTCTAATTAAGTTTATATCATTCATTTTTGAGCACATTGTGCCAATCTTGGCTCACATAGCCATATATGACATTCTTAGTTTCATTATGCATGTCCATTTCACAATATTGAGTTCTAATATTCAAGTAATTGCCATATGGAACAACAATACATTCAAATAAATAGCCTGCCTTATTACTATGGATCAAGCTTATTCCACTCATCCTAGCCTTTTTCCTCCATGCCAGTCTTATCACATTCATCATATTACAACGTGTAGATCCAGGATCTAGCACATTTTCATTCATCACATTTTATTATTCATATATCAAGTCTCAAAGACTGCCAATCATGCAATCAACTCATCCTTATAATGGATGCCTCATCAATTGCATACAGATACATTTTAATATTATTCATAACATGATTATTCATATCTCATGATATCTCATTCCATGTCCCATAGACATAATGAGTTTTTTCACAACATAATTGTTTGCAATAAACATACTTTCACAATCACAGTTACTCATGATCGCTGCAATGCTTTCTTAACTTATATTTGCATTGTCTTCCAAACTCATTATATAGAAATTATTGTATGCATATCCATTGTATTCATTAGTGTTAGCTTATAAATCACTCCCTTAGGATATCACATTTGCCATATATATTTAGTTGGACTTTCTATAGTTTTGAATCAATGAAATAGAGTGTAGTTTCAAGCAAGGAAAAATAGGACTAAACAAATTGAAATTTTTGTTGAAAGTGCAATAAGAATTATAAGTAGAATCACTGAAGAAAATGAGCATGGTCATTATTAGAATCAAGAATTTATTTATGAAAGGCTCAATTCAAATCATGGAAAATATAGTTAAAAACATGAGTCTCTTTGCCAAATTTTGAAAACTTTCAGGAAGTTTAATTTCAAATGCGATTAGAATAAAAAAACAGAGCAAGATTGGTCGATTCAACTTGTAAAATTGTAGTTCAAAATTTGATTCAAATTGGTTAAGAAAAACTATTAGGTTTTTGTGAGCATAATCATGGGTTTAGTTCAAAGTGGTATGATTTAATTCACATGAGCAGATTTTGCATATTAATAGTAGAAAAATAGGGGAACTTATTTCTAACACAAAGACACACTATAGGATCTTATTGTCCCATGTTTTTAGAAGTACAAACAAGCACAAACTCAACTATTTCAATATCATACTCATTAATATCTCAACAATTCACTTAATTATTAAGTTTCATCAAATCATCACAAAACTCATTTTATTAGTTTGCACCACAAATCATCATATCTCAAGCAAGTATCACATCATAATTCATAAAAGTGGTAAGTATCACTCACCTCAATAGTTTTTACATAAGAAACTATAACTATTTCACTAAAATCCTTTATGCTCTTCAAAATAAAAAATAAGAGCATATTAGATTCTAATCTATTTTCCACTGATTTCTCTCATTAACTAATTGTATATAACTAAATTATGATTCCTATATCATGAATAAAACTATATCTAATAGATTTGAGCTTCAAAATATCACAAAAATTAATTTGATTCATGGGTTGAGCAATACCATGAATAGTGATAGAAAATTTCAAAAATTCCTAACTCAAGCTATACTCAGTGAATCAATATAATTTTGATATTAAAATTAAGAGGAAGATAAGAGATTTCAGTAGAAAAAATCTAAGAAAATAACAAGTAAGATGAAGATCTTACTTGAAGAGAGAGAAAGTGAAGGTTTAAAGAGAGAAAGTAGAGGCTTAAAGGGGAAGATGGAATGAAGTTTGCATAGGTTGTATATGTGTTGGGATGACTTAAAAGGAGAGGCCAGTCAATTAAGAGCAGGCATTTTGAGAAAAATGAAGTCAATTTTTCACTATTTACAAGTTGACTAGTTTCCTTTTGAATAAATTTTTCTCCTTTTATTCTATTTTAAGCTCAAATTTAACACACTTATCTATTTTCAAAAATTATGAAATTTTAATACAAATTAGTTAAATTAAGTACCTTTATAATGACTATAATTTTATGCTAATTCAATGTCCTTAACCCTTGTTTCAAATTTTCTAAAATACTTTGAAAATAGAATTTTAAAATTACAATTTTTGTTCCCTGAACATTCTTGATCAATCCTTTGACCTTCAAAGAATCTTCTAAAATTCATATAATCAACTTTTTCTATATCTACATTTCTCATAACTAAAATTTATAGTTTTGAAATTCTTAAAAAAAATTTGAATTCCTCTTTTCAAATTTTTTGAAAAGCCATTTTATTGACAAAATAGGTTTTCAAAAGATTTGGGATGTTACAAATTGTCCCCCTTAAAAGAATTTGTCCTCAAATTCTGAATAATGATAGTAACTGAATCAAAATGATCCAACTATTTATAAATTGCAATTTGTTCTAGCAATTACAACAATCAATCCTTATCAAATAAATGGAGATATTTTTCTCGTATATCAGTTTCCAATTCCCATATAGCTTCTCACTTATCATGTTGTTCTCATATCACTTTATCCATTGCAACTTCTCTATATCTTAATTTTTAGACTTGTCGATCTAAAATAGCTATTAAGTGTTCCTTATAGGTCAACTTGGTATCTAATTGGATTGAGTCGTCTTTAATAATGTGTGACTTGTTTGGAACATATTTTCTCAACATTGAAACATGGAATACTGGATGGATTCCTTGCATCTCAACTGTAATTCCTATTGCTACACCATGGCTCCCACATATTTAATAATTTTAAATAGTCCCACATACCGTGGGGCCAATTTCCCTTTTTTTTTCCCAAATCGCATAATTCCCTTCATAGGGATCACCTTAAAGAATACTTAATCATCGACTCTGAACTCTAGGTCTTTTCTCTTATCATTTAGATACGCCTCTTGTTGATCTTGATCTATCTTCATTCTATCACAAATTAATTTTACTTTTTCTATTGCATCTACCATAAGATCCAGTCTTAACAACTTTGATTCCTTAGGCTCAAACCACCCTATCAGAAATCTACATCTCCATCCATACAATGTTTCAAATGGTGTCATTTGAATACTAGTTTGATAACTATTATTGTAGGCAAATTCAATAAGTGGTAAATATTTTTCCTAACTCGCTTTGAATTTCATCACTATCCTCTAGAGTCTAGATTGTTTGCTCTATCTAACCATCTCTATCTAAAGATGAAAAGTCATGCTAAACCATAATTAAGTACCTAATGATTATTAAAACGATTGCCAAAAGTGAGAAGTAAACTAGGTATCAGGATCCAAAATAATCGTTAATAGCACACTATGCAAAGGAACTATTCAGTCAAGATATAGTTACACATATTGAACAGTCGTATAAGTCATTTTAATTAGTAAGCAAAGAGCTAATTTGGTTAAATGATCAATGCTAACCTAGATTGAGTCATAACCTTTTATGTCTATGGCAATCCAACCATGAAATCCATCGTTATACTTCCCCATTTCCATTCTGAAATTTTGATAGATTGGTGTAACCCTACCAGACGTTCATATTTAACCTTCACTTGCTAACACATTAAGCATTTTGTTAGGCATTCAAGCACATCTCATTTCATACCTTCCTACTAGAATACATCCTTAAAAAGCATGATACATTTTAGATACACCTGGATGTATTGTATACAACTAATTATGTGCTTAATGTAACAAATCATCATAAACATTTAGAGGAACCCATAATCATCTTTCCTTCTTAATCACTCCTGTCTCATCAATTATAAATTTTGAGTTTGGTTCCACTTCCACTTTTTGTCTAAGAATTGCATATTGCAAATCTTGTCTTTGAACATATTTAATATGATTTATTATTACTTATTGCACCATCATATGGACAAGAATTATAGTTTGATTTGGAACTTCCAATCGTACTATGATCTTTTCCAACTCTAGGTGAAATCAATGCCTCCAAATTTTCAATGTAAAAACTACCACTGACATTTCTAGATCATGAGTAAGGTAGTTGTATTCATGTTTCTTCAATTGTCATAATGCATATGCAATTACTTTTCCATTCTACATTGATACACATCCAAGTCCAATGTGCAAAGCATCATAATACACCATATAACCACCTGATCCAGATGGTAATGCCAACACGGAGGCTGTCATCAAGCATTTCTTCGATTTTTGGAAACTTTCCTTATAGGCAAGAGTCCATTCAAATCCAACTCATTTTCGAGAAAGCTTAGTTAGTGGTCTAACAATCTTAGAAAAATCCTTGATGTTATAGGAAAAAAGTAGCCTCAAGAGAACGTGACAAACCCGAGCCTGGCAGAGGCCAAATCATCCAGCTCACCAAAAACACCTAGCAAGCTCCACCTCACTCAATGCAAGATAGTGATGCAACGAAGTGATCATAAGACCAGCTCATCAAGCAGTCAATCATCCTGCTCGAGATCGCCACCCTGCTATAGTAGCACTGAGCTCGCTACAGCGATCCTGAGCTAGGAACCCCAACTCAGGATGACAGACACCTCGCACGGTAAAGCAACACCAAGTGGCGGATGCATATAAACACAAGTCCACAGCTGACCCGAGGGGCCCACCCATAGCCTATATCCTGTAACAACCAAATTATAGTCTTTTATTGTCTTTTCCTATCTTTTCCATTTATATCTTGATGTAACACAACTATAGTTTGTAATCATTTTGTCTCATTCTCCCCTTCCTTAAATAAAAAAGCTTTGTTAGAAGGAAAGAAGGCCAGAAACTTGTGTGCATAATCTTTTAAGATATCAATAAAATCTCCGCTATGGACATAGGGTCCCGTGCCACCCAGATTTGGCCGAACCATGTTAAAACATTGTGAAGCACTTCTCCTTCTCCCATTGCCTCTTCGTGCTTCAGAAGTAGTATAGGATCCCAAAACTCATCCCCCGTCGGTCGGAATCTAGGACTCTCCATGCAAACGAAATTCTGACGTTAACATCTTGCTCCATTTATGGGAATCCATCTGTTCTCTAAAGTCCCCATTGTAGCCTAACGATGGCGAAAGGAAGAACTATTCGAAGCTCAACCACTCCAGCCCTCCAACCGATGGACACTCTCATTATGGGGGCTCATCAACAGTCTACTGCTGCTCCTAAAACTCAAGAGGCTCAAACATTCGGCCAACCCCGTCTGAAGCTCGAAAGCATGGTAAGAGAACTGGCTAAAACTGTCAAGGCATTGGCACAAGCCTAAGCTCAAAGCACACAAAGACAAGAAGAAATCATGGTATAGCTCCAGCAGCTTCGTAGAGAGGCTCAGAGGGAAACTCACGAAGATCATGATAATCAGCAACTGGGGGGCTTATAATGGATAAGAAGCTCTACCCCTCATTCTGAGACATAAAACTAAACAATGGAGGAAATCCTCTGCAGGCTCGAATAGCTAGAAGAGCGTCTGCAACCTCAAAGTCACCAGCCTCGCTGTAAGGAAAGTTCTCCATTTTCTGTGGAGATCGAGATGCGACCTCTCCCACAAAAGCTTAAAGTGCCCATGATCCCACTATACGATGGGAACAGCGACCTGAGCAACCACCTGGATGCATTCAATACCCAGATAGACCTCCAGACAACTGAACCCCTGGTGAAGTGCCACATCTTTCCTGTCACATTAGGGGGAACATCTTGGGCATAGTTCAGGCGCCTCCCAGTTCATAGCATCAATAGTTAGGAAGAGTGCCAAAAGAAATTTGTTGATCAATACTGGGCATTAAAGAAACAGCTTGCACCCCCTTGCCATCTCGCGATGATCTTCTAGCGTAAGGGCGATTCACTTAAAGACTACATAGCTTAATTCAAGCACGAAGCCAACTCAGTGGAAAATCCTTCCGAGGAAAGTATCTTAACAGTGATTTCAACTGGACTTCACAAAGACAAAAAACTATACAGGAGCCTCTACAAGTCCCCAGCTCAAGACCTCACTGAATTCTACGAGCGAGTTGCTAAACAAATAAGATGGGAAGAAACCTTCAGAACGAAGGAGCCCAGGCATAGAGCAGACCCCAGTGGTCCCACCACGAGCAAAAAGAAGGGGAGCGAGAGCCATGATGACCCCACTCCTTAATCCACGAAAGATGGTGAAGCCTTTGCAACCTGGAGGTCGCTTCGAAAACTATAGCATCTTATTTGATACACAGGATAAAATTTTTGCTATGGGGAAAAGAACAATGAAGACTTCTGAAGTCCCAAACTGATGAAAGCCACTCCTAAGTCCAGAGATCCAAGCAAATTCTGCGCTTACTACAATGAGACTAGACATACCACCTTAGAGTGTTGGGCACTGAAAGACGCCATTGAAAACCTCATCAGAAGAGGTTGATTATAGGATTACGTGGTAACACCACAGGAATAGTGCACTCGACAAGCTTAGCGAGTTACTACCCGAAAGCCTAAGCCCTCCATCAGAACCATATTCTAATCCTGTAACATTCATTTGCCATCAATGGTGATAGGTTGTATCAACTATTGTATGTAGAATCAATGTAAGTTGCCGATTGGCCAAGCATTGTCCAGACAAAGAGTTTTCACTCTACCATTACAAGGATTCATCTAGGGGTGAGATAGCGCAAGGCATACACCATCGATACATCCAAAGCAAGTCACATCTCATGAACTTTGACCAAGAGTACAAATTCCCTGACCACTGAGCAACGAGCTTCCTATGGTACTCACGTGCGACCTCACTATGTGACAAGTCGTCGTCTCAACAAAAAAGAAAATCTGTCTGAGGGTGAGATGGCCTAGAGCCTACCTCACGTCTGAGGGTGAGACGGCCTTAGAGCCTACCTCATGGTTGAGGGTGAGACGACCCGCGAGCTTACCCCGATGGCATTTCCAAACTAAATGATGGATGGCCAGCTTGCCACATAGTAGGGATGCCAGAATGAACTCATCATAGCTCTCATGCCATACATACATTCATGGCTAGTATACAGCCAGAAAATCATGGTTCGCACACTAGATTTCTCATCAGCCGTAGCTCACATGCAACCTAACTCTCACTCGTTGAGAATAACCAAATAAAAGGCAGAAAACTAAAGTGCAGCTAATTGGCCAGAGGAACTTTTCATTAATCATCAGAAATTTACAAACAATGATGCACAAAGCATCCATTACAACTTTTAGAAAGCTTATATAGCAAAAAGACCTCACTCAACGAGGCAAAATTACATCAGAAGAAGAAATGCAGAAACAAAGGCAAGAAGCTTAAAGGCTTGGCACTACCATTCCTGTAAAAAGTAGAACGTCAGCCATCGGTCAGTGAGCTCTCATCTGCAGGAAGGATAGCAACCTCTAGCTGCTCCTATTTATTTTCCTCCAGCGTATCCACCTGAGCCAGACCCAGAACAAATCAAAAAGTCATAAAAAGTCGACTAGCTAGGCAACAGCTCACAAGCAACGCTAGGAAGAAGTAATCTAATATCTGCACAAGACTCCCTAGGAGCCTACCAAATAGGTTCTATGGCGAAGCCATGTGCAACAGGCTATCCATGCCTCTCAACACTCTGCAACAGGCCATCCATGTCTCAACGAGCTTCGTCGGAAGCTAAGACAAAAAAATGCAAGGGGCTTATCAGTCTCCTTCATCGAACTTTTTTGAAACAAAAGAGAAAATCCCTCAAGCTATAAAAAGCCCACTCGGCCCATTGAAGAATCTAGAAGAAATCTGATTTGATCTTCATCCAACGGCTCGAAACAAGCAACAATGCCATGCCAATGGCCAAAATGGCAAATAAAAGAAAGTATGGCCTAAAGCAGAGTGAAAAGACATCTGAAATGACAATCCATTCAAGCAAGGACACTGACTAGAGATACAAATGTAGCCTCAAAAAACTTACAACTCTCGGTTCACAAAGTAAATCGAGAGTTAGGGGGCTTATGTTATAGGCAAAAAATGGCCTCAAGAAAATGTGATAGACCCGAGACTGGTAGAGGCCAAATTGTCCAACTCGCTAAAAATGCCTAGCAAGCTCCACCTCACTTGCTACGAGATAGCGATACAGTGAGGTGATCATAAGACCAGCTCATCAGGCAGTCAATCATCCTGCTCTAACTTGCCACCCCATTACAATAATACTAAGCTCATTACAGCGGTCCTGAGCTAGGAACCCTAGCTCGGGATGACAGACACCTCGCATGGTAAAGTAATACCAAGTGGTGGATGCATATAAACACAAGTCCACAGTCAACCAAAGGGGCCCACCTCGTAGCCTATATCCTACAATAGCCAAATTATAGTCTTTTACTGTCTTTTCCATTTATATCTTGATGTAACACAACTTTAGTTTACAATCATTTTATCTCATTCTCCCCTTCCTTAAATAAGAAAGCTTTGTTAGAAGGAAAGGAGGCCAGAAACTTGTACGTATAATCTTTTAAGATATCAATATAATCTCCATCGTGGATGTAGGATCCAGTGCCACCTGGATTTGGCCGAACCACATTAAAAACACTATGACTTGCTTCTCCCTCTCCCATTGCCTCTTCACACTTTAGAAGCAATATCGGATCCCAGAACTCATTCCCCATTAGCCAGAATCTGGGACTCTCCACGCGAACCAAATTCTAACGTCAACACTTGACAAACTATGAATCCAAAAAACTATGAATCTCAATAACCGCAATGGACCTAGACTAATTTTTCACTACTTCTATCTTTTAAGGATCTAGTCATACTTCACCTTGTGACATGACATGTTGAAGAAATCTGACACTAGTCATCCGAAATTTGCATTTGGAGAACTTCATATAAAGCTTTTTCTCTCGTAGCATTTGCAACACTATTCATAAGTGTTGAGCATGCTCTTCTTCACTCTTGGAGTAAATCATGATATCATTAGTAAATAAAATCAGAAATTTATCCAAAAACAGTTTAAATACTTGGTTCATTAGATCCATAAAAGCAGTTGAGGAGTTTGTTAGTCCAAATGACATTACAAGAAATTCATAATGTTCATATCATGTACAAAAGGGAGTTTTAGACATATCTTCTTTGCGAATCTTTAACTAATGATATCTTGATCTCAAGTTTGTTTTCAAAAAATATTTCACCCCTTGCAATTAATCAAACAAGTCATCAATAAGAAGGAGGGGATATTTATTTTTTATGATCACTTTATTCAATTGGTGATAATCAATGCATAATCTCAATGAACCATCTATGGGTGCTCACCACGATGACACACTCAGATGAATAAAATATTTATCAAGTAACTTTTGTAACTGAATTTTCAATTCTTTCAATTCCAAGGGTGCCATTTGATACAGAGGAATGGATATAGGCTCTATGCCAAGCATCAGATCCATAATAAATTCAATTTTCCAATCGGGTGATAACTCGAGCAACTTATCAAGAAATACATCGAGATATTCTAGTATTACTGGGACTTCATTCAGGTTCAAAGCTACCATATCAAGATCTCATACCATAGCTAAACATGTTACACATCCTTTATTCAAATGTTTCCAAACTCATACACTTGAATTAATCTAGCTATCTCAGCTATCCGTTCTCCTTAAAAAGTTATAGGAGTGGATTCATCTATATGGAACATAACTTTCTTTTTGAAGCAATCCACATGTGCATGGTGCTAAGAAACCAATCTATACCTAGGATTACATCATAATCCACCATATCTTGCATAACTAAGTAAGTAGATACTTGCTTGTCTCCTATAATCATGGCACATTCCCTAAATATCCATTTGGCTAGTAAAGTCTTGCCAATATGAGTCATTACTACTAATGATGTTTCCATTAATTCACTAGATTCATTCATCAAACTAGCAAACTTCTTTATAGTAAAAAAATGAATAATGCTAGGATCAAACAATACTTAAGCTTGTAAATTATGTACTTTCAAAATACCTGAGCCTACAACACTAGATGCTTAAGCCTCCTATTTGGTGAGATTGTAAACTCATGTTGTGGCATCATTAGGATTTCTTCCATGATTACCTCACCCTTCACTTCTACCAGACACTACTAATGCTCTCACTGAAGTCGTGGAGGGTGTTTTAGATTGATTTGGGAACCTAGCTTGATAATTTGCACCACATTCTGAGGCATTTATATTCATAGGGCACTCTCTCACCCTATACCCAAGTTGACCACATCTGAAACACCCAATTAGATCTTTTCTACAAAATCCTTAATGATGTGTATTACAATTTTTACATAATGGTGAGTTAGCCTTAATATTCCTCTGACTCTAGGGTGTACTCTTTCCATGTAATGGAATAGAAGTAGTCAAAATAGATTGACCTTCCATATTGTTTCTTACAACAGAATTTTATGGCTGTGATGATTCAAAGAAACTTCCTCTCCACCCACTACAAGGTATTCTACAAGCCTGAGTTGATTTTTCGCTTGGTACCACACTAATTCCCTCAGTTCAAACTTTTTTATTACTCTTAAATGATATTTCCTTTTCACGATACTCTTTTGATCTTAATTCTAATCGCAAGGCCTGATTCATGGCTTGTTGATATGTCATATTTGGATCAACTTTGACACGATCAAAATAGTAATCAAGAAGCCCTTACACAAATCTTTCTACCTTGATGGCTTCATTTGGAATTAGACAAGTAACATATCAAAAAGTCACATGAACTAAGCATTATATTCACTTACAGATAAATTTTTTTTGTCTCAAGTTTTCAAATTTCTAGGTATTCACCTATCAAACATTAGGAGGAAGGAACTAATAAATGAAAATCTCTTGGAACATTATCCAAATTAAAGGTCTTGCATCAGTAGTCCGCCTTTCAACAGCTCTAACATACCAATAATGTGCTAGATCATCTAGCTAATATCCTACAAGTTCTATCAATAAAAGTTCAAGACAATATAGCATTCTACTATATCTTTCAATCTAATCTAGAAACTAGTATGGATCTACATGAGAATTAGTTCCCATATATCAAGATGGTTTCAATTTTAGGAACCTATGAACAATTCGTAATTGATCTCTTTCGGGAGAAATTTAGTCTCTTTCATTTTGCCTATCTCTATTAGGCTCTCTATTTTGATCTTGATTTTGGTTTTGAGTTAATGTATGCAATAGGTGATTCATTTTCTATTGAACAAAGTTCTCCACCCATTGAGGAACTTCTAGATTCTCACCAACTTCATGATGTGGGCTATTTCATCTAATAGACAATCTTCCCTAACCAGACTCAAGTTCTAGGCCTTCTTACCTTTTGGTTCTCACCATAATTTACATCACAAAGTTAATCAGATACTCAAGACATATAACAGTTCTAATTTGGTTCTACTGATACAAACACATATTTCACTAGGTCAATGGGAATGGTATCAGTAATACATGCTCTCAGGTGTACACGTGCCACTTGTACTATTCCTCTTAACACTTGATGAAACCACCACTATAAGATAACTCTAAACAATCAACATGCAAGCCTATACTCACAGATTTAACCTAGACCTTGCTCTAATACCTACTTTGTCATGACCTAAAACTCCGGCCATAACCAGCATGAATATCAATCCTTTCATTAATAATCAACAACCTATTTTTCAATTCTATCAATTCATTTTATTCATGACTTACAAAATTTTGTTATCTTTCAATGACTCAAATGGATTGGATATGAGAGACAAGAGAATGTACTTGATCACAAACTGCTAAAATATATACATATATAGAATCTAAGTGCTACATAATGTACAAAATCATTGCCTATTAAGACATATGGCTCTTTAACATTTGAGTTCTACTTTTATATAAATTTTTCAAAATACAACTATATCTCACTAGCTAACTTTTCTGAACATTCTTCTATAACTTCCCAGGTTCCTTTAGGGATAAAGCAAAATAAAGTTTATTTAACCTATATCATATATGGATTCAAATGTATAGGTTAGACTAACTTTGTCCCTAAGAACTTAGTGGTCATACTATATACATTTTTGAAAAGATGATAAAAAAGAATGTAGATGGCAAATCCTCTAAGGATCAAACCATCCCATAGCCATTATCAGTAATATGTTTGGGGGTTGCAGAGGAATAATTTCTATCTCATGTAATACTTCACATCTTTCCTGGTGTAAAATTATGATATAATGTATCTTAATTTCATATGCTCACTATCGATCGTAATGGCGATTGTATTAGCTGTGATTTTTATTGGTTAATTATTCATCTTACTTTTCAGTAGGGGATTAACCATTAATTCTTGAGTATTTGAAAAATAATCAATAAAATAATAAGTCTAGAGCTCAGGGAAATAATACATACCAAACATGTGAATTCATCACACAATATAAGGCATATAAATTTGCATATCCATAACTCAACCAAAATACCATTTTCTATATCCTTTCCATAAATAATTTTAGAGTATTCAAGACTTACCTCTAAAGTGAGTTTATATCATTCATTTTTTAGCACATTGTGCCAATCTTGGCTCACTTGGCCATATACCACATTATCAAGTTCATTATGCATGTCAATTTCATGATATTGAGTTTTAATATTCAAGTAATTGCCATATGAAACAACAATACATTCAAATACATAGCTCAACTTGTTACTCAGGATCAACCTTATCCCACTCATCTCAATCTTTTTCTTCCAAGCTAGCCTTATCCCACTTATCATATTAGAATGCACAGATCTAGGATCTAGTTCATTTTCATTCATAACATTTCATTATTCACATATCAAGTCTCAAAGATTACCAATCATGCAATCAACTCATCCTCATCATGGATGACTTATCAATTCATATGGATATATTCTAATACTATTCATAACACGATTATTCACATATAACAAGTTTTTCCACAAGATAATTGCTTGAATAAACATAGTTTCATCATCACAATTACTCATGACCATTGCAATGCTTTCTCAACTCATATTTGCATTATCTTCTAAACTCATTGTTTAGAAATTATTATATGCACATCCATTATATTCATTAGTGTTAGTTTATAAAGCACTCCCTTAGGATATCACATTTGCCAAATATTTTAGTTAGGCTTTCTATAGTTTTGAATCAAAGAAATAATGTAGTTTCAAGTAAGGGAAAATGAGACTAAACAAATTCAAATTTTTGTTGAAAGTGTGATCAAAATTAATAGTAGAATCATTGAAGAAAACGAGCATAATTACGATTAGAATCGAGAATTTATTTTTGAAATGCTTGATTCGACTTGAGGAAAATATAGTTAAAAACACAAGTCTGCTCGTCCAATTTTGAAAACCTTTGGAAAGTCCAATTTTAAACACAATCAGAATCAACAAACAAAGTAGGATTGGTTAATTCAACTTGTAAAATTCTAGTTCAAAATTTGATTTGTATCGATCGAGAAAAACTACTGAGTTTCTACAAGCATGATCGTGGGGTTTAGTTCAAAATGGTTGGATTCGACTCTCATGAACAAATTTTGCATATTAATAGTTTAAAAATAGGGGAAATTATTTCCAACACAAAGACACACTATAGGATCTTATTGTCCTATGTCTTTGGAAGCATAAACAAACACAAACTCAACTATTTTAACATCATACTTATTAATATCCCAACAATTCACTTAATCATCAAGTTTTATCAAATCATCACAAAACCCATTTTATTAGTTTGCACCACAAATCATCAGATCTCAAGCAAGTATCATGTCATAATTCTTAAGAGTGGTAAGCATCACTCACCTCAACAATTAAATTATGATTTCTCTCGTGAACTAATCATATATAATTAAATAAAAAATAAGAGTATATCAGCTTCTAATCCATTTTCACATATTTCTCTCATTAACTAATCATATATAATTAAATTATGATTCCTATATCATAAATAAAGTTATATCTAACATATTTGAGCTTCAAAACATTAGAAAATTTGATTTAATTCATAGGTTAAACAATACCATAAATAGTGATAGAAAACTTCAAAAATTCATAACTTGGCCTATACTCAGTGAATCAATATAATTTGATATCCAAATGAATAGGAAGATGACAGGATTTAGTGATAAAAATCTAAGAAAGTAATAAGTATGATTAAAAGCTCACCTGAAGAAAAAGAAAGTGAAGGTTTAGAGAGAGAAAGTAGAGGCTTGAAGGAAAAGATGGAAAGAAGTTGTGTGTGTGCTGAGATGGCTTAAGAATAGAGGGTAATCCACTAAAAGTAGGCATTTTGGGAAAATCAAGTGAACTTTTCACTATTTACAAGCTAACCATTTTTCTTTTAAACAAAATTCCATTTTTCTTTCAGTTTGAGTTCAAATTTAACACACTTATCAATTTTCAAAAATTATAAAACTTTAATACAAATTATTCAAATTAAGTACCTTCATAATGACTATAATTTTATGCTCATTCGATGTCCATAACCTTTGTTCCAAATTTTCTAAAGTTTTCTAGAAATAGAATTTCAAAATTATAATTTTTGTTCCTTGAACATTCATGATCAATCCTTTGATTTTCAAAGGATTTTCTAAAATTCATATAATTAACTTTTACTATATCTGGGTTTCTCATAACTCAAAATTTATAATTTTGAAATTCTCAAAAAAATTCAAATTCCCCTTTTCAAATTTTTTGAAAAGCCATTTTATTGACAAAATATATTTTCAAAAAATTCGAGATGTTACACTTCCTCTAACTTTTCCAATATGGACCTCAATAAAGCTTTGTGTTCTTCTATCTTTTTATCTATCTCAATATATTTAGATTTTAAAACTTCAAGATCTAATTTGGTATTGGCTACCTCCGCTCGAGCATCATCTATGATTTACTTCTAAGATTCGGCTTTTTACTCCAAACCCTTTAGCTGAGAGTTCATAATTTCCATGTCAACTTACATGGTCTTTATTGTGTTATCCCAAATAGTAAACTTTTTATTAGCATTATTAGAAGCAATCTTTAATTGCTCATCAAGATTTTTATCATGGGCTTTTTCATAAAAATTACTCCATTTTCATATTTTTTTTCTCAAATGAAATTAAACATATGGCTTGGCGAAGGTGATTACTTATCAAAAGATTCACAAACTCGACCAAATTGGTCATGTTGACAATCAGTCATCTCTTTATCTATATCCAATAATATTTGACTTTTAACCATTTGAGAATAGGTACACTCCCTTACAGAATAATGAGTCTGAGGGAGCTATCCTCTTAGAACCAATATGAACATAGTGAGTTAGGAACTCACAAAGGTTGACAAGGCATTTTGTAGCTTTCACATAATTTTCTAACCTCTACGAGATTAGATGATGCAAATCATTAATCCTTAAAATGGCCTTCATAGACAGGTTCTTGAGGAGAGGATAATTCTATATATTTCCTTTTCAACGATCCATTGTCTTGACCATGATTGGTTTTACTTCAATCAAATAGCGAATGTTCTATTGATTCTTTATGATGATCTTTTCAAGGGCATTTTCGAGAGTTATTTGCACTTTCTTATATTCATTCCACTTCACTTTTTTTATGTAAAAAAAAATTATTTATAAAAAAAATGATTGAGTTACTAAATTATTCTAGACAAGAAAAGGGAGTAAGGGAAATAAATACATCGGAATACAAGTAGCATTAATTTTATTATTTGTAGCAATTACTCGTTAATTGTAGTAGTATTAATGTTGTTATTTGTAGCAATTACTCATTAACTACGGCAACTTCATTGATTGCTACAACATTTGCTTAGATTCTTGATTGTTGTAATTCCTTTAGATTATGTTGCAACATGCCATAATATTATAATTTAACATTCAATGTATTGTGCATTGTAAATTTTATATAAAACCTTATTGTTATGAATCCATCTATTATTGTGGATGTCCATTTAGTTTCTCAACTCTTGAAACAATGAATGTTATAAATTTATTCATTATTATGAATATCCATTTATT
>JANHAO010009081.1:0-18688 GCA_026873985.1 Saraca asoca
TAATCCTATTTATAGAAGAAGGAGAGGTGTTGTGCATTAAATGTTAACTACAGTTATGTTATATCAAATAAATGAGAAAAGACACAAAGGAGTCCGTACCCCGGTAATGGGCCGTGAGGCAGGCTCCCTTAGGCCAACATGTAGGCATGTAGCTGCTATTATGTCAGGCAAGGTGCCTTGCTGTCTCAAGCGAGGGTTTCTCGGGGAAGCCGCTTAGGCCAGTCGTAGTGAGCAGGCGAGTGCGAGGGGAGCG
Source organism: Saraca asoca (assembly GCA_026873985.1). Taxonomy (NCBI): domain Eukaryota; kingdom Viridiplantae; phylum Streptophyta; class Magnoliopsida; order Fabales; family Fabaceae; genus Saraca; species Saraca asoca. The sequence goes on from JANHAO010009081.1 coordinate 254, forward strand.
GTCGTTGAGATGATACTTGATCCCATTATCGCTGAGTCGCGCTATTGCCGAGGCGTGGCCCCTCGATCCACGGTTGGGTGAGACGAGCGAGGCAGGATTAGACACTCGTTGCGCTCGCTGTCGTTTGCCTAAACTTCCGGAGGCTCTCTTCTTGAGCCCGAGGATTGGTCCTCCGTTCCTTGGGGACTTGTCCGTGCAAGGTTATTTTAGTGTATAACACCAGTGTAGCTACGTGCTCGTTGAGGCATGGAGGCACTCATAATACTTAATGCCAATATAGCTACATGCTCAATGAGGCATAGGGGCATTCACAATACCCAAAGCCAACATAGCTATGTGCTCGTTAAGGCATGAAAGTGCTAAAACTAACCTGATTATTTATCTAAAGCAACAAGATTACTATGACGTGACCTAATATTCGCAACTCTCATGTGACCTAATGTCTGCAGCTCTTATATGGCCTAATGTTCGCAGCTCTTGTGTGACTTATTAATTTCCAGGTCATATGCGATCTCTCTATATGAAACTCATTACTCGCTCAAGGTGTAAAAATTCCCAGATTTATTGAGAAGAAAACGACCAATCAATCATCAAAATATTTCATTCAACTATTATATAGCTACTCATACAAGCAGAATGTCTGATGCAACAAAATTCAAAGGTTACAAAGGAAGTTCACTTCATTAAACCTTATTCAATGAGACAATTAGCATCAGAAGATCCAAGGTACAAGATCAAAATAAAAAGCCTAAATTATTGTTTTCACAAGAAAGTAGAAAGCCAGCTACCGAGAGATAAACTCCCCATCAGCAAGAAGACCAAGAAGCTCAACTGCTCCTACTTATATCCCTTCTCAGCCAACAACTCCCTCATACCCAAAGCAATTCAAAAGTGCTAGGAGTTTATCTGGCAAGGCTGAAACTCATGGCAAGATCGTGAGAAAATAATCCAAGATCTGCATAAGATTCCCCTGCAGTTAGCATAAAGAGCTATCCACGGGAGTCACATGCAGTAGGCCATTCATGCCTCGAGATCTTCTGTAGTAGGCCATACACACCTAAGAATGCTTTGTTGGAAGTCGAGCTATCAAAAATACAGGGGGCTTAACTTTGGCACCCATTGGAGCACTCTACTGAAAAACCTGAAGAGCTTCACAAGCTTTTTATAGACCAGTCACGTTCACTGAAAGACTCAAAGGGTAATGGGCTGCCCCCAAATTAGATGGTCTAAAAGGAATGGGATTGTCATGCCAACGATTGAGAGTCACGCTCAGAAAGAAGTATGGCCTAGTTTAGTTGAAGTGAAAGATTTGAGTTTGAAGTGACAGCACGACACTCTAAATGCCAAAGACTTTTATTGCCACCCTTTTGAAAAAAATTGCAACTCCCAGTCTATAAAATGAACTAAGAGTTAGGGGACTAAATGTTATAGAGGAAGTTTGGCACTATGAAGTGGGCTAGCAGAAGCCCAAATCTAGCAAAAGGGACAAGCTCACCAAACTATGAGGTCGTTACACAAGGAACTTCAGCTCGCTAAAGATCTTGGCTAGCTCATTGAACGAGCTCAAGGTTGTGAACCAGCAACAGTCTTAGCGTATAAGCTCCAGCTTGCTAGGATGAAGTTTTACCCAGCTAGAAGCCCGTTGAGGTCAAGCATAAGGCCAATAGACAACTTACACCACCATTTTGTAAAATACGACTATTGAGCCCTACGCACAGAAAGCAACCTGCAAAAGCCAGTTTATAGTGCCCTAGGTAGTCTTGTACATTTATTGTTTAACGTAACAAATGTATAGCTTCTTTAATTTCATTTGTACCCCTCCATGCTTCTATAAATGGGGGGTAAGAACCATTGTAAAAAGAGAGAATTAGCGAAAACTCTACTGGAAATCATAGCAGAAAGCTCTATAAAAACCCCTTTAGATTAATAAAAACATCTCCGTGGACGTAGGGTCTGGTGCCATTCGGATTTGGCCAAACCACGTTAAACCTTTGTGTTCCAATCTTTCTCCTCTTTCCTCCTGTTGTCTCTTGTCACTTATCGCCCCATCAACTGGGAAACAACTTGGGTCCCAAAAGAACCCCTTTCATTAGCTAGATTTAGGTGTAACCAAAATCTACCATCAACAAGTGTCAAGCTTAATTTGAATGTCCAATTATAGGTGTATGCTTGATTATGAGCTATCTCACAATCATTCATACATAAAACTTCTTTTATGTATTGATAATTGATTGTACATAAAAATCCTTTTATGTATCATTAATACATTGTCCTATGATTTTCATCATAGCATAGGTGTCAAAATATTTTTTAAATATCTTTCCTTGTTGACAAGAAGGATGAACTCTCTTTTGATTAATCACTATCTTCATATGCTTCGTGGTACATCCAAAATTATTCTATCTACTCTTTAAAATCAAAGTACACAACTCTATACATAAGATGTTGTATTGATCTCAAGTTTAAGGATCACTTGTACCACTTTTCGCTTGAGAAGTCCATTAACACATGGTTATTTTCCATATGGTTTCTCATGGTGAGTCAATCCAGTCATATGTTCTATAACATATACCCATATGTTTGTCCAGATATTAACATATCAAATAGTATATAAAAATATTGTATTCTTCAATAATATGACATGACATATGTTGATTTACTCATAAATAATTGATATCTTATTTTCTTAATTGTTCAATAACTATGATTATTTAAAAATATAACTATATCTATTTTTATAAACATAAAAGGCCTAATTAATGGTAACCCAAAATAAGAAAATTCTAACAGAAGAGACTAACACATGATTAGACAAACAAAATTCTGGTAATTACAGTTCAGCCAATTATATTGTTTCTTAACAAAGTAGTGGAGAAGAGATTTAAGATCCAAATTACCTATGGCTCTTAAATTATATTTATTTTATTATAGTTTGATTGAAGTATGTATGGCTATTATCACAACAAAAAAAAAAGTCTAATTGTGGCAGTTTGCAATAACCACCATTGAATTTTGGCATAGCAACAGTTTACTTAAATATTGTTGAGTTTTTAATTTTTTCTTCTCATTCAAGGGTGGTTATGATGGAAACTACTACAAAGAATGACCTTAATGATAGTTCTATCATAAAACACCCCATTTGTGAGTTTAATAATCCTAACTTTGCCTCCCATTTTCATATTGGCCTTTTTGTTTTTTTATCTCTCATTGGCACTCTTTGCTCCTTCACCTCCAATTGACTTGCTTCCATTAAGGTAAGTTACTTTTTATTTTTCACAGTTTCTCATAAATTGTTGAAGAAACTAGGAGTTCTCATAATTTCTCTTTTGTTTTTATCAATTTGTTTAGGATTTTGCTTACATAGTAGTAGAAACCCTGGTGATTTTACATTGTTTTGCTTAATAGCTTATTGGATGAGCTTTTGATTTCAATATTTATGCTCTTGATTTCAAATTGTTGAATTACCTCCAATTGAATTAGCTCTTGGTTTTTGTAAGGTTTAAAGAAATTTGCATTTTCATTGTGTTTGACATTATTTTGCAATTTATTTTAAGGATCTCAAGATGGCTAGATGCTCCCCTTTGTTCATTTTTGTTTTTGGTTAATTAACTACATGATACAATGATTATGCATTAACAATGAGTTATTCATCACTATTATGTTAATTGGTCGTTTCTATTTTTGCTTGATTTGTTTTTCCATTTCTCAATTTATTGACAATCATTTTTCACTATTATAAATATTGTTGTTAGTAAAATTAGAACACACACACACATATAATCTTATTACTAAGTGTATTGTGGTAGACAAGGCCCATTTAAGATCATTATGGTTGAAGAATTTCAAACCAATTTCTAAAAATTAAATCAATGCTTTGTAGCTCCTCATATTTAAGCAGCTTAGTACAACTAATTCATTATTAATAGTAAAAAATTCTGATAAAAATTTAAACTAGTGAGGTTTGAACAAGGCCACTCTATATTTAGCATATTTCTAGTCTAGTTATTTCCCATTCTAACAAAAATTTCTATCTAAGTTTAGGTAAATTTCTTTAGCAAGATTTATTACCTAGTTTACTTGGTCTTAAGTAAAATGACATCTAATTTATTATCAATTTCTACTGGTCTCACTCGTTTTGAAAACTATGGAAAGAACATCAATATTCCACAAAGAGCTTTTTAAATCATTAACCCAAGCTGCCAAGTAGGTAGCCTTTGCTAGTGAAAATTCCACCAAAACCTATTTAAAAGCTATAAAACCTCCATCAACTTCTTCAAACCAATTATGGCTTCTTAACTTTCTCTTCTACTCTTTATAATTGGTAGCTGACTTTGCACTTCCACATTATCTAATAGCCTGATTTGTCCTTAATTTCTTTAGTTTCCTAGTAATTGCAGCATGACCTTAGTTGTTTACCTTTTTACTATCTACAGAACTATTTACTCTATTAATTTACAACTTCTTCCAATACAATCTAATCAAATTGATAAAATAATTAAGGTTTGATTAATCAAATTGTGTCATATATATGCTTTTGTACATACAATGAGTTATTAATGATCTTAGTTTGCTTGTTAGAAATCTAACTAGAAACTACCAACTTGCAATACTTGCAAAAGTTTACTTGGTACTTAATTTCTAGTTAGGTTGAGATTTAATAGTTAATGCAATTTCTTATTTCCTTTTCTTTGTTAATGGTTGATGCTGTCTAGAATTTGTACTACAATATATTATTATCATGATCTAAAAGATTATGAAGGGAATAATTTGTGAAATGAAATATTGAGGAAAATGAAATTATTGTAAAAAGTAGCCATCCCTTGAAAGATATGGTTTGAGACAACATGATTGAACTTCATTTGAAGTGGCACTCTTATGAGGAAATAATTTTGTGTGCATCATAAAAGTGTTTGCAAATTTTATCAAAACCTAAATGGGTATGGCATGGGGAGTACAACATTTCTAAAGTATCTTTTAATAAAGTACATGTGATAGAAACTCCCTAAAATATATATCTTCAAAATCCTATAGAAGACATGATCAATGATGCATTTAGGTTTGGTAGCTTGTATGACAACAATGAACCAAACTCTTTTGTTAGTAATTATGATAAGGTGTCAGGTGAGGGATGGACGAAGCTTTTGCTAAGTTTTATGAGTTACTTAATGTTGGAAATTAAAAGCTTTCCTGAAGTACTCTAATTATCTTTTCTAATAAGATTGTACCACATCAAGTATTTGTGTAGCATGACTAATATTGCTATGATAATGATCTTAAAATTTTTGAAAGATACATTCAAGCATCCTAAAATCCCTAGTTCTTTGTATAAGGCTAAGAAAACCATCATTAAACTTAAGCTCAGTTACACCGAGATACATGCTTGCCCAAATGACTACATATTGTATTGGAAGATGATGAGAATAAGGAAATGTTAATGGTGGAATCTGGTTCTGGGCCAAACTCCAGTCAATTGAGTGATTTTTGAACCCCAAGCTATTTTTTGATAGATTGGATGAGGGATGAAGACAGCAGAGAGGATGAAGGGTAATAGCAAATGGTGTTTTTAACGTGGTTCAGCTAAATCTAGACGGCACCGGATCCTACATCCACGATTGAATTTTATTAATCTGAAAGAGAAGTTTACAGAGCTTTTGCTTAGTTATCTCGGCCCCTCCCCCTCCTCTAATAGTGACTTCCCTATTTATGGACGAAGAGAGGTTGTAGACAATAATTACAAGTTGCAATTTTGTTGCATCAAATAATAAATGAATAAGACAGTAAAATCTCCTGCTATTCGGCTATTGTAGGATGCTTTCTATGGGGTGGGCCCCTCTTGTTGACTAAAATATAGAATGCAAGCCCATCTGGAGCTCTATCTCATGGAGTCTTCAGGCCTAGGTTGTGCATCTTCTTCGCGAGTTTGTAACTATTGCTTAGTGGGGACAAGCCTGCTTATAACAAGGTGAGCTCATGCAAGAATGATTTTGCCAAGCATGCAAGTTGGGACTTTGTGCTCTTATCCTCAGCAAGCTGGATGTCCTCTGGACTTAACTTTCATTGAGTCTTCAGCCTACTTTGGCGAGACTGATTTTTTCCCATAACATAAGCCCCCTAACTCTTAATTTGCTTTGTGGACTGGAAGTTGCAACTTTCACTATTTAGTCAAAGTCTTTGCTCTATCGCATTATCACTTTGGGCTTTCAATCTTTCACTTCATCTGACTTTGGCCATACTTCTTTTTTAGATCTTGCCTTCTAGCCATTGGAGTGGCAGTCTAGCTTTCTTAGAACTATTCAATCAAGTGCAGTCTTTTATCCACTAGGTCATTTATTGAACCCAAATTAGTTTATAAAGCCTGAGAAGCTCTTCTTGCTTCTTCGTGATCAGGTGTATATGTTGGTTAAGCCTTTAAATACTTTTAAGAGTTTGGCTTCTGGTGAAGCGTTGAGGCATGCATGGCCTACTATATAGAGCTTTGAGGCATGGATAGCTTATCGCACACGGCTCCCATGGATAGCTCTTCAGGCTAGCCACAGGGGAGATCTTATACAGATCTTAGATTATATCTTCATGGCTTTGCTGTGATTTCTAGCCTTGCCAGCCAGACCCTTGGTGCCTTTTTGAGTTGCTTTGGGTCTGGTCTAGGAGGAACCACTAGCTAAGGAGGGATATAAGCAGGAGCAGTTAGGCTTTTCAATCTTCTTACTGGTGGGAGTTTATCTCCCAATAGTTGGCTTTCTTCTTTCAACAATGGCCTCAAGGTTTATGCTTTTGTTTCTATATTTCCTTCCTTCTGATGTAAATTTACCTCGTTAAGTGAGGCCCTTAATGAATAAGCTTCTTTGTATAGCCCTTGAATGTTGTATTGGATGTTTTCATCTACTTCTGATGATAATGTATATTACTACAAATTCATGAAATGCTTATATAGCCAATCAGCCACAACTTTTGCATGTTATGAACTTTAGCATATGGTTGCCTTGATCAATGATTAGTAGAATTTAGACAGGTCACATGCAAGCTACACTTGGGAGGATCTCACTAGCAAGCTATGAGTACTTGTTCACATAAAAGTTGTAATGTGTTTATAGTGTCTATGCGAGCTTTTCGAGCGCATGTTAATGCCTTAGTATTTCAGTGAGATGATAGCTCTTCGCTGGATGAGATCACATATTAACTTTGTTCAATGATCCATACCACAGTAATCTTGTTGCTCAGTGAGGCAATAATCTCATCGCTCAGTCTTGAAGCAATCTTGTTGCTCAATGAGACAGCAATCTTATTACTTAGCCTCACAGCAATCTTATTACTTAGCGAGACAGCAATCTTGTTGCTCAGTGGTTGTTATAGAACTTGTCCTTGCCAGTAATCTTGTTACTCAGTCCTATGATAATCTCGTTGCTCAATGAAGTAACAATTTCGTTGCTCAATTTCATAGCAGTCTTGTTGCTCAGCCTCCCGGTAATCTCATTATTTAATGAGACAGCAATCTTATCGATCAGGCCAGGGATTATACTCTTTTGCTCACACTTGTGTGTTGTAGCTTGCTTTGAATGTATCAATGGGGTAGGCTTTATGCTATCTCACCCCTGAATGTATCTGCATGATGGCAAGATGATGGCTCATCACCAGATTGGTAATATTTCTGAGTTTCAACCAATCGACTGGGAATGATATTGAATTAATATGGAGTAACTCTCTTTTCATGTGGCATTCTACTGGATAATTTAAAAAAATATTTCAAAGTTGTCATTGATCTTATGAAAACATTACAGGATTAAAATATGGTTCTAATAGAGGGCTCCAGCTCTTGATCAGTGATTCACTGAGTCTGCAAAGCTTGTTGTTCTGATAGTCTCACCATGTAATCCTATAATCAACCCCTTCTGATAAGATCTTCTATGGCATCCCTTAATTCCCAACATTTCGAGGTGATGTGTCTGACCTCATTATAATAAGCATAAAATTTGTTCGAGTCTCTGAACCTGGCGAGAGCCTTTATGGGCTTAGGCTTCCCGAAGTCTTCCCTATGCCTTTCCGTGGCAAAAATCCTATCTTGTGCATCAGATAGGATACTATAGTTTTTGAAGTGACCTTGAGGCTAAGGTTGCCGAGGCTTTGCTCTCTTCGTGAGCTGAGGACTGGGGTCGTGACTATGACTCTCATCGCTCTTCTTTTTGCTTGGGGTGGAGCTGTAAGCATCTGCCTTTTGCTTGGGCTCCTCCGTGCCAAAGATTTCCTCCTATCTTATTTGCTTGGTAGCTCGCTCGTAGAATTCAGTGAGATCCCGAGCAAGGGATTTGTAAAAGCTCTTGTATAACTTTCCATCCTTGCAGTGTCCTATTGATATTGCTATTAAAATGCTCTCCCTAAAAAGATATTCCACTAAGTTGGCCTCATGTTTAAACCTAGTTATGTAATCCTTCAGCGACTCATTTCTTTGCTGGAAGATCATGGCAAGGTGGCAAAGGGCCATGACCTACCTCTTTAATGCCCGATACTAGTCAATGAATTTCTTTTGACATTCTTCCAAGCTATTAACGCTACGAGTTGGGAGGCTTTTGAACCAAACCCAAGGTATGCTCCCTAATATGGCTGGGAAGACATGACACTTGACCAAGGGTTAGTTTTTTGAAGATCCATCTAGATATTGAACAAATCCAAATGGTCGTATAGGTCACTGTCTCCATCGTATAGTGGGATCACGAGCACTTTAAGTCTCTGTGGAAGGGGCTGCATTTTAATCTCTATAGAGAATGGCAAGCTTTCCTTATGATGGGGTTGATTGTTCTGAGACTAAGGGCGATCCTCTAGTTGTTTGAGCCTTTGGAGGAGTTGCCTCATTATTAGATCCTAAGCTATGGATTAGGGGCCAAAACTCTCAGCTTAATGCGAGCCCCCAGATTGCTAATCGTGGTGGCCATCACAAGTCTCTTTTTGAGCTATTTCACACAGCTACTGGAGCTACACCACAATCTTCTCTTGCCTTTGTGCATCCCATGCTTACGCTAGTGCTAGCACTTTAACAATTTCAGCCAACTCTCTTACCATATCCTCAAGGGATGGCTGAGGGGCTATCGATTGAATAGTTGGAGTGTTGAAACTCCTGGTGACCTTTCCTTTTGTCATTGTAGTTGGATAGAAAGATGATTTAGAAAACAAATGAGCCCTCTTTCTAGCGCTAAAATGTTAATGGTGGAATCTAGTTATGGGCCAAACTCCAATCAATTGAGTGGTTCTTAAACACCAAGCTATTTTTTGATAGACTGAATGAGGGATGAAAACAATGGAGAGGACAAAGGGTTAGAGCAGACGGTGTTTTTAATGTAGTTCAGCTAAATCCAAATGGCACCGGACCCTACGTCCATGATGAAATTTTATTAATCTGAAAGAAAAGTTTATAGAGCCTTTGCTTAGTTATCTCGGCCCCTCTCTCCCTCTTCTAACAGTGACTTCCCTATTTATGGAGGAAGAGAGGTTACATACAATAATTACAAGTTATAATTCTATTATATCAAATAATAAATGAACAAGACAGTAAAATCTCTTGCTATCTGGCTACTGTAGACTGCTTTCTGCAGGATGAGCCCCTCTTGTCAGCTGAAATACAGGCTTGACACAAACCTGTCTAGAGCTCCATCTCGCAAAGTCTTCGGGCCTAGGCTATGCTTCCTCTTCGCTAGTTCGTGACTATTGCTTAGCGGGGACGAGCCTGCCTACAGTGAGGTGAGCTTATGCAGGAACAATTTTTCCAAGCACGCGAGTTGGGACCTCGTGCTCTTATCCTCAACGAGCTAGAAATCCTCTGGACTTAACTTTCTCTGAGCCTTTGGCCTATTTTGGCAAGATCAATTTTTGCCCACAACAGGAAATGTGCAAGCATCATACATCTAAATGGAAGAAGAAAGTTGTAGGTAAGAAAAAAAAAGCAACTTGCAAAAGCGTTACTCTACTTTCCACTGAAACAAAGATTGCAAAAGTTATTTATGTCTACTAACACAATTAAGCATATGAGATGGCATGTAATTAGGAATTGTAACAACAGCTTGATGAGGCATCCAAGAGACTCTGAAGTATGGAAAAAATTTAATGCAACTTACTTAGAATTTGCTTTAAATCCTCGAAGTGTTTGCCTAGGTCTAGCTAGTGATGGTTTCAATCCTTTTGAACCATGAGTACAAATTATAGCATTTGGCCTATAATTTTGATACCATACAATTTGCCGCCTTAGATATGTGTGAAGCCAAGTTCTTTTATTCTTTCAATAATCATTCTACGTAAATGTATACCAAGGAATGACATACATGTCTATTTACAAGCTTTTGTGGAAGAGTTGGAGGAGTTGTGGGCAAAGGTTTAGACACGTATGATGTTTCAATGCCTAAAATGTTCAAAATGCGAGCTACACTAATGTGGACAATTAGTGATTTCCTAAAACTTGGTACCTTGTCTAGCTAGAATACACACAATGTATTAGCTTGTCCAACTTTTAACTTCAATGCAGCACTATCGTCATTTCTTTGAGCAAATCATAGATTTTGGTTGATGTGGATTTGTTTTAATAGGAATCAAGAGTTTAGGAACCTTCCAAAAGCTTTGTCAAGCATAAACATTTTCAAACAAGTAGAGAAAATTAATGCTACATTTGATAATTCAATAGAAAGGGATGTTAGAGGGAAGCAAGCTCATAGAAGTAATAGTGAAATGGACACAATGCAATGGAAAAAAAGGTCTATTTTCTTCCAACTTTCATATTAGGAGACTAATGTATTGCATCACAATCTTGATGTTATGCATATAAATATATATATATATATATATGATAATCTCATTTACACTTTATTGAATGAAAGTGGGAGGACAAATCATCATCTCAATGGGTATAAGAGAAAACTTATGGCCTAATAAGAGAGGAAATTCCAGCCATGTCTATTTACAATGACAAAAGCAAAGAAGGATGCATTCTTTAAAAGTTTAAAGAATATGAAAATGCCCTATGGGTATTCAAGAAACATTGCTAGGTGTATTGATCTAAAAAAATGAAAATTGTTTAGTTAAAAAGTCAAGATTGTCATATACTTATAAAGCAACTACTATTCTTGCAATATGCAAAGTGTTACCAGACAAAGTTACTATAGTATTGGTCAAGTTAAGCCCATGTTTTAGACATATATGAAGTAAAATGTTGAACCTTCTTAACCTTGGCAAGGTCCAATATCAAATTGTCCTCACACTTTGTTACTTGGAGATTTTGTTCCTTCTCTCCATCATTCTTCTTGATTAAGATTCACTTGTGTGTTCATCTTATTGATGAACTACGATTAGGAAGCCTAATACACTATTGTTGGATGTACCCTATTGAAAGGTAATAGTTCATTTAATTCATTTAATTCTAAATCTATAAATCTATAATGTTTGATTATTTTCCTAATATCTTCCTTTGCATAGATATTTAGGACATTATAAAGTTTTATGTGCATAATAAAGCTTAACTAGAAGATTCTACTACCAAAAGGTACATATTTGAAGAGTGTCTTACTTTTTGTTCAAGATATTTGGAAAGAATTGAAATAAGGTTCAATCATTTGGGATACATTAACGATCAACCAAATGATACTAAATGTGAAAAAGTGACTACTATATTTTCCAAGATAGGTAGACCAGTAGGTAGTGATTCTAGATTCATGTTGGCACCTATTGAGAAGTTACAAGCACATTAATATGTGTTATTTAAGTGCAATGAGGTCGATCCATATATTAAGTAAGCATTTATATAAGATTAGTCAACCTTTCATTTCATAGGAGATTAATCACTTATATATGTACTTTGATCATCGCTTGTAGTGAATTTAGACAATATGTGAAAAGAAAAATAAGGAGTCAAACACATTCCTTTATTGAGTTGCAAAAGATAGTTAGCAAAGATTTTGTTGAGTGGCTTACTAGATGAGTGAGTTGTAGAAGATAGTTAGTATACAATATTTTTATTGTAAGGCATATTAAGAGTTTAATTTTCTTGTTTTAGGCTTTCATGTATGATGTGGTTAGTTCCATGTTAGGCTTTCATGGATGATGTGGTTGGTTCCATGCTAGATGATTTGCAGTGCCTAGCATAAAGACCTCTTGGAAATGCTAGAAGGCTTTTAGCATTCAATATCAATGGATATAAATTTCAAATGTTAGCTCAAGTACATGGATTAAAAGTCTAGAATTCTAGAGTTTTCATGGCTTCTGCAACTCAAGCCACCAAGATGTAAATGAGGAGGATGTCGATCTTCCATATTATGGAAAATTGATAGATATTATTGAACTCAGTTACTATGAAAAACTTTGACCCTCTTTAAATACAAGTTGGTTGATACCACTAATGATAAAGGGTTTAAAAAGGATGCTTAGGGCTTAAATATTGTAAACCTTAATAGATTAATTCACACTATTAAACGAGAGAAGCATAAGCCTTTCATCATGCATTTCAAGCTCAAATGTTATTATTCATCTCAAGCCAAAGAGATTTATATGACATAGGTAATGATGAAATATGTGAGCATGAATCATTTACAAAGTAAAAGTTAAGCAACATTGTTTAGAATGATGGTGAGAATATTCGATTGGTAAGGGGAAAGGAAGATGATGATCCTTTAAAAGATGCAGATTTAGCCTTCAATATAGAGGAAGATGAGAATATGTCATGATAGTGGCAAGGGAATAACTAACTTTGTTCTTATTTGCAAATCCTAGACATATTCTGGCAAATATTATTGCTATATTATTGTATAAATTATTCTTGTAAGATGAGATTATATGATTTTGCTTAATACCAATATTATTTCTAGATTAATATGCTTAATTTCAATATTATTTGTAGTTTAATCTACTCAATTTTAGTTTTATTAACATATGTTATGCATATGTGCATGCCTAAGTCAAAATATCTAAGTTTGAGGGTAACAAGAGAGCATATAGCACATAGATAGACTTTCACAACCTAGTCTTAGAGAAACTCCACCCCAATCTTAGTGCAAGGTAAGGAATATATCTTTTGTATATTAACTTGAGTTAATGTAGTCCAATCAACTAATCTGTAAAGAACATATGTAAGAGGTTAGAATCTCAATTGTTTGTTTCATATGTGTCTTACCAGCCAAAGGACAATGATACTTTTCCAATGACAAGTGGTGAATTTAGAATCCTATCCAAAGGTTCCAAGCATCCAACTTGCTGCTTCCAACAAATTGATATTCCTCCCACATCAGCTAGTGCAAGTAAGAGTAAGCAAAGAAGAGAATATATTGTTTTATTTTCATTTTGAGTTTATATTGCACTAAATTTTTTACTTCTCTTAATTGATAAGGAGGGTGTGATAAAAGTGAAGAAATTGATAGTTGATCAAGTTTGCTCCCTAGATAAGAGAAAAAAATAGTAATTGAATCAGACAAGGAGGGTCATCCCATAATGTATAAAGCAAGCCTTTTTTCGAGAGCTATAAGTCACTTGGTTAAACCTAAATTTCCCATAAACTGCAAGAACTAGTCGGCCATAAAATCAATGAAAGACAATATCATATCTAGATTGGTGATATATGTATTGGTTTTTTTTTTTAATAAATATTTAACCTTTTATGTTTTATTTTGTTGCTATTTTTTCTATCATATCCATATTTTCATTTTGCACATGATGAAATGGCCAAATGGTTCACTAAGCTAGCCGTTGGGAGGAGGTGGAGAGATTATAGGATAGCTTTTTACAACAAACATTATGACCCCAACTTAACCCAGGAGCAAAATATTGATCAAGATTGTCCAAATGGTATCACTAAGGAACAATGGAAAGGCTATGTCCTCATCCATGATAAATAAAAACATAAGGTAACTCAACAACCTTTTTGAACATAATTATGCTTATATTAATAGCTAAATGAATGCTCAATTTTATTTGTGCAAGAAATATGTGAGCAAAATGAATTTAATAGAAGCAAGTAGACCATTATGCATACTGCAGGCTCTAAGACATATACTCACAAAAGAGATGAGATGGTAGTATAACCTGTATCTTTTAATAAATTGAATTTTACTCAACTAGATTCATTTAAATTAAACACTTTTGTTGAAATGATAGGAAAAGGATAGTGGACATCTAGTTGGTCGAGCAGAGTTATGGGATGTTATAGATTGGAAAAGCGATGGTTTATTCGTAAATGATGAAGCAAGAATCATAGGGATGAGAAGTCCAATAAAAGTTTTAATAATTTAGTAATGTTAATTAGTTCACATCTTAATACCTTTAGCATTTACATACGAGAAACTAAATGTAGTTTTGAGCCAAGAGGACCAATCATAACATTAGCGCTATCTCCAGATGATGTTTTTTTGGAAGTGTTTGGAAGGAGCATCCAGGTTGTGTGTAGGGTCTAGGCATGGGTGTTTGCTTAACTAGCGTGTTTGGGACTAGTTCTCAATGAATTGGTGGAATCCACTCTAGTAGTTCCTTCAACACTAATCCAATGATTCAAGAAAAGGTTGAAAGCCTAAAATCAGAGCTCACCCAGATCAAAGACAATCTCCATTAAACCAAGGAGCAATAGGCTAAAACACAAGAACAAGTGCATGCCATCATGGCTTACATCAAGGAGCTAGGAGAGTGCATTCTACTTCATCATGTCAGCAATGAAACTGCAACTCAACAGGTATATTTCTGGTATTATTTCAATTTTTGATGGTATTGTGTGTTTTTTATTGTGTTTCTCTACTTGATTAGTACTTTGATGTAGTGTTTCTCTACTTGATTGTGTTTCTCAAATGATTAGGAGCAACTTAATCGAAGCTGATATGTGTTTGGCAAGAAGCTTGCATAGTGTATTGACTGTTTGTTTGGCAAGGAGCTTGCATAAATGAAGCAGTTTGATTGTGTATGTTTTGCACATGTTAAATAGCACAAAGGCAAGCTTGACGGTTCCTGCAGTTGCTTCTGGTTTGATTTGTGCAGATGAGTTGTGGATTCTGCCTTCATCTATTCTTGCTTTGTTGAAGATTCATCCACCAATGTTTATTAGAAAGTAGCCAATCATATAGAATTAGTTAAAAATATGGTTATAATATGATATAGAGCCTGAGAGTTAGGATAGTAGCAGAGAAGCTGCTCATTTAGGAATTGTTTAAGAAAAATGCTGCATATATTCAATTGGAAAATATGTTAGCAGTAGATGGTGGTTAAATCTCTAAAGATGAAACAGATATAAATTATAGAGATTATATGCGTTCAGCTGTCAAATAAACTTATTGCAATTTAACAAAGTCATTGATAATTAAGCATATCTGACTGAGTCAGAAAGGCGAAACAGAATGTTAGCAGCGACCTATTGGTTTGTGTAGAAAGAGTCAATGATAATTGCATTTGCAACTAAAAAATGTTTTCATGCCCAATTTTACAACTAATTCAAGGTAGAAGGTCCAAAAGTAAATCAAAGCAAAGTCATAACAGCATATTCAGGTGCAAGATATCCAAATGTCCCAGCAAACTTAATTATCACAGACTTCTCGCCATCAGGCGCCAGTTTCACCAGACCAAAGCCAGTTTCACATGAACATGATAAAAATTAGCCTCCTTACTCAACATTCTTCTACAGATTGCTTCTACTAGTTCTATATATGTTATTGTTGCCTTCAAATGATAAACATGAGTTCTGTATTTTTTTATAGGCAATTACTTGAATTATTGTTGGAATTAATAAAAATTTATTCTTCTTATAAGATGGCGCTGATCAAGTTAATAGGCTATTCTCTAAGGCCAAAATTCAATCATGAATGCACGAAGATCTTTAAAAGAAAACAATAATAACAAATATGCTTTTGATCATGCTATGTCTCTTTAGATGTTATAGTCTTCTTATTTTTTTTTACATGTGTGGATATATATATATATATATATATATATATAGAGAGAGAGAGAGAGAGAGAGAGAGAGAGAGAGAGAGAGAATTGTATGGCTATTGGTACCTTTGAATTTTTTTTTTTTTTTTTTGAAGTGTGAGATGAATGACATTTTAACCTTTTAAAATTAATGAAATGTGTTTTAATTATTATATTAATTTTTAATATAAGTTTACAGGAATAATTAAAAGAAATAGGTTAAAAGATGGGTTGATAAATAAAATTAAAAATAATAATAGGAATAGTTATAAATCACTACAATTTGTAAAATAATAATAATAATAACTTGGAGGCGGTTATGAACTGCCCCATTTGTAATTTTTTAAAAAAATATATATATAGAAGTAGTTCTAAACTGCCACGGTTTTAAAAAACAAAATTTATAAGAAAAAAAAATAGAGAGAGTGTAAACTGTTGAAATTTTTAAAACAAAATTTTATAAAAACAATGGAGATGGTTTGAATTGCCACTAAATGATCATGTATTGACGGTTGATCGCTGCAAAAGAAAATGCCTTTAAATAACTTCCAGACGAAATCTTTCAACGATTACAGCAAATCGTGTAAATATAAATACAACAACAAATTTTCTAACGATTTGATTAATCACCGCCAGTACCATTTCCGACTATTGAAACTGTCACTAATTGCGGTGAATAATTGCCACTAATTAAACAACGCGATTTTTTGCAGTGTCATGAGGTACGTTCAAGATTCAATTAAAGACTTTCTTTGGTTTACCTTTATGTGTGAAATATAAAACTTATCATCGCATCTTCGATATTAATTTTTTCTTCTAATTTCAGTTTGCTATCATTAGTTGATGTTATTTCTAAGTCCTTAATTTACATCAAATGTGCCAAAAAATCAAATCACTTATATGTTACATTTATCATTTGGAAAAACAATATTAAGTTAGTCCTACGATAGTGTTGTTTTTTAGTAATCGAAAATTTTAAATCTAATTTGACGCACTTAGTGGAGTGACTTAATAAATAAACTTTGAAAGGAGGGTAATACTTCAACATGTATCTAAAAAGTAAAAATACGCATGTATATGTGGTTATAATTAAGTTTTGTTTTTTAGAAAATCTTTTTTTAAGTCTTGATGCAACTTTGTATAAGAATATGAAAATTTGTATGTTACGAACTTTTTTTTTTTTTGCTGTGACATATACAAACCGAAAGAAACAAGTTAGAAGGTCCAATTCCATCCATTTACTACCAAAGTTGGAAAAAAAAGGAGGCTTTCCTGAAAGGTCTATCCAAACTACTGGGCCAATGCAGAAATTAGTGTTGGCTAACATTGCTTGATATCTTCAACGAAAATCTTCAGTTGGGTAGGAGGACAGAGGGATAACTCCAAAGCAGAAACAACTTTGAGAATTGCCAAACCCATCCCAAGCTTGCAGCAGAGAAAGATTCTTGGAAGTACTCCCCTTCATTCTAAAATCAAATCCTGCAACATCCACAAAAACTCAGTTAAAACGCTTGATTTTGTTTGCTGATAAGAAAATTGTAAATCTTCCATCTATTCTATCCATTCGTTTCAACAACTTTGGTCTGACAGAGAAACCTAGTGACCTCGTTGCTCCTGCAATTTTCCCACTGTCTAACATCCATTTCCTGTGAAAGGGTTCGGACTTTTTCCCTGAAAGATCTTCTGATTTGTTGCAAACCAGATTGCATACAAAATAACAGCAACCGGACACGTGAGTTTCCAAACTGTGCTTGAGGCAGAGTTTAATCCAATTTCGAATATCTGCTGGATAGATTCTGTCATGTCTGATGGTTAAGGGGGAGCCAAACCATAAAGCTTAGCAATTTGAGAGTCCAAAAATACATGATGCATGGTTTTCTGTTGGAGACCACAGAGCACATTCTGTAGGAATTTGGAGGTTGTCTACTACAAACTTTATTTATAAAGTAGCATAATCTTAAAATTAGTGTGCAAGTTTAGTTGTACCCCGAGGGCCTTAAATTTTTCGTGCTGATCGCTCCAGCACATCAAAGGGGAAGACACAGAAAATTGTAAATGAATGTACAGATGCTCGCAAATTCCAAATACAATACAGAGATAAGTTACTCACACCATTATAAATCATTCGCATCGTGTGACTGATTTATCTCTGTTTTGTAACAGGATGAGTCTTAATCCCTTTCCCAATGAAAGCAAGTTTTATCTTAAAAATTCCAACAGATCCAAGCAACACCTTTCATCTCCATCCATAAAATATTCATTTTCGGTGAATTGTCTTCAAGCCCTTCTCTGATAACCCCATGAACGCATAGAGCCTAATTAAGATCATAATCTTCTTTATGTGCTTCTTACTTAATGCACCTTGCAGGGAACTTGTAGTCAAAGGCCTCTGAAGCACCAAGTTTAGCTACGATTTCTGAACACTTTGTTCTGTTCAATGTTTTCGATAAAATTATATTTGGTAGAATACATGTACTGACAAGACACTCCAAGAAACATAAGTAGGCAGCTGTCACAAAGACAAGAAATA
>JANHAO010009082.1:0-18691 GCA_026873985.1 Saraca asoca
TTTACTGCTATCTTGCAACATATCAGGTTCTATTATTCCTTCTGAAATTACATTATGTCTGGTGGGAAATACATAAGATTTTATACAACTAAAATTTCCTTCACTACTTTTACTAGTAATACCGTCGTAGATGCTTGGTGTTCTAGGCATGGGGGAGTTCCTCCCCATTTTTGTTCGCTAAGTGATAGGCTCCATTGCTCATGACTTTTTTTTATTAAGTATGGACCCTCCCAATTCGGTCCTAGAGTCCTTTCACCAGGCTTGCGTGCCCCTGGCAGGACAAGGCATAGAACGAGATCGCCTGGGTTGAACCTTTAGGATCGTACTTTTCAGTTGTAATATATTACGATGTGCTGCCGACGTGTGGCGATCCTGAGGTTAGCTTTGTCTCTTGCTTCCTCCACAAGGTCCAGGTTTGCAGCGAGCAGTTGGTCATTTTTCCTTGGTTCGAAGGTAATCCTTCGTTGTGTCATGACTTCGAATTTTGCAGGGATCATTGCTTCGCATCCGTAGACCATTGAGAAGGGGGTTTCTCCTGTTGAACTATAGGGAGTCATCCTGTATGCCCATAACACCATCTGTAACTCGTCGGGCCATGCTCCCTTTCTAGCCTCTAGTTTGGTTTTCAAGATTTTCTTAATGATTTTATTGACGGCCTATACTTGCCCATTACTCTGTGGGCGATCCACAGATGTGAAACTCTTAACAATTCCAAAATTATTGCAAAACTTGATGAATTGTTCGCTTGTGAACTAGGTTCTATTGTCGGTGACGATCTATTGGGGGACCCCATACCTATAGATGATATTACTCCAGATAAAGCTTAGGACCTTAGAAGATGAAATTTTGACAAGCTCTTTTGCCTTAGCCCACTTTGTGAAGTAGTCCACGACCATGACGATATATTTACAATTGCCTCATGCTTTTGGGAGCGGCCTAATCAAATCTATTCCCCAAATAGTGAATGGCCACGGGCTCACCATTTGCTTTAAATAAGCTGGTGGAACTTAGGGCACTTTTGTGAATCTCTGGCACTTGTCACATTTTTTAACAAGATTCATCGCATCCTGCTTCATGGTTGGCCAGTAGAACCCCTATCGAAGGGCTTTTTTATGCCAATAACAGTCCCCCAGCATGGTTTCCACAATGTCTCGCATGTATCTCTTTTAGAACGGCATCACCGTTTTTACCATCAACACACCTTAGGAGGGGAGTTGAAAATCCTCTTTTATAAAGGACGTCGTCATAGATACAATATCTGGTCACACATGCCCATAAGCGTCGTGCCTCAATTTTGTCTTCTGGCAAGGTCTTGTTCTTCAGGAAGTTAATGATAGGGTTCATCCAAGAGTCAGGTCTGTCTACAATCACTATGATTTCTTCTTGCTGTTCGATGCTCGAGGATGAAAGGTGCTCTACCAGAATTGATTCCATGAGATTCGGTTCATTTATTGTGGATAACTGAGCCAGGGCGTCGGCATGAGCATTCTGGGCTTGTGGAATTTGGGTAATTTCAGATTGTTGGAAGGATTCTAATAACTCTCAAACCTTTTGGAGATACTGTGCCATCCTTTGCTCATAGGTTTGGTACTCGCCCCTTATTTGACTAACGATAAGCTGTGAATCACAGTATATCTTTAGTTTTTCCACCTGCACCACCCTAGCCAATCATAAGCTTCCCAGCAAGGCTTCATACTCAGCCTTATTATTTGTAGCTTGGAATTCAAATCTTAAGACGCTAAAGATTCTATGCCCTTCTGGGCTGACGAGAAGTATCCCTGTGCTAGATCTTTTGTTATTGGATGACCCATCGACGAATAGTTCCCAACAGGGGGCCTCGAAGAGGTCTGTCTCTTTCCTTATGGGTCCCATGAATTCAGCAATAAAATCTGCCAGTGCCTACGCTTTAATAGTTGTTCTGGGCTTATATTCAATGTCGAACTAGGCAAGCTCTATTGCCCACTTAAGCAATCGTCCAGAGACATTAGTCTTCTGCAGGATTTGTCTCAAGGGATATTGTGTAAGAACTCTGATGCTGTGGGCTTGAAAATAGGGTCACAACTTCCTCAAGGCTATGACTAGGAAATAAGTGAGTTTCTCCATATGAGAATATCTTGTTTCCGCATCCAACAACCTCTTGCTTATGTAATATATAGGAAGCTGAATGGTCCCTTCTTCCCATGTCAATGTCGCGCTTAGGGCATATTGCGATACTCTAAGATAGACAGTCAACCTCTCACTTTCTTTTGGTTTGAAAAGGAAGGGTGCTTAGCTGAGATAAGCTTTAAGTTTCCTGAATGCATCCTTGCACTCCATAGTCCATTCGAACCTTTTAGCCTTTTTTGAGGACATTGAAGAAAGGAATGCACTTATTGGAGGCTTTTGAGATGAATCAGCTTAGGGCAGTGACTTGGCCGTATAAGCTTTGGACATTTTTGGGGCCGTGGGAGAACGCATGTCGATGAGGGCTTTGATTTTTTTTGGGTTGGCTTCGATCCCTTAGTTGTTGACCATGAAGCCAAGGAATTTACCCGATGCTACTTCGAAGGTGCACTTGAGGGGGTTCAGCTTCATCCGATATCTTCTCAGGATTCGAAACATTTCATCCAAGTTGTGGACGTGATTGACGAGCTACTTAGACTTTAAAAACATGTCGTCCATATAAACCTCCATTGTCTTGTTGATTTGCCCTTGGAACATTTTGTTCACTAATCGCTGGTAAGTCGCCCTTGCGTTTTTGAGCCTGAAGGGCATCACTTTATAGCAGTACAGTCCACGATCAGTGACAAATGAGGTATGTTCTTCATACCACATGTCCATCGAAATTTGATTATATCCTGAGTAGGCATCCATGAAGCTGAGGAGTTCATGTCCCGCGGTTGCATCGACAAGTTGATCCATCCTCGGTAGGGGGAAGTTGTCTTTTAGGCAAGCTCGATTAAGATCTGTAAAATTGATACATGTCCTCCACTTCCCATTCTTTTTCTTGACGAGGACAGGATTGGCTACCTAGGTGGGATACCATGCTTCCCTAATGAATTTGTTGGCCAAAAGTTTGTCTACCTCTTCTTTGAGTGCCGCATAGCATTCGATGATCATTGGCCTTCTTTTCTAGTAGACTGGCTTAGCTTGAAGGTCGATGTTTAGTGAGTGGGACATTATCTTTGGATCAATGCCTTCCATATCCTCATGGTTCTAGGCAAAAACATTTGCGTTTGCCCTAAGGAAGTCTGCCAACTATGTTTTTACGTTGGGTGGCAATTGTTTTCCTATTTTCAGGCACCTCTCCTCATCTTTCTCACTTATCTACACTTCTTCTAGATCTTCAGTTAGCCTTGTGGTCTGTCCTGCATCCATTTCTCAGGGGTCGAGGTCATAAGCGACCCCTCTTTCACTCATCGGGCAGGAGTATCCGCCACAGACCATGTCCACCTTTCTTTTTTGTACCCCGAGTTTGATCGCTTCTTTGTAGCAATGGTGGGCTACCTATTGTTCCCCTTGGACACATCCCGTTCCGCCTGGGGTAGGAAATTTTGTAACAAGTGTCTTGGTTGACACTATCATGTCAAGATCGTTCATGGCGGGTCGTCCTAGTACCACGTTGTATGCCAAAGGATAATCAATGATCAAGAAATCTGACATGATGGTGGCTTAACGGTCTGGGTCTCCTATGGTGAGCGGGAGTTTGATTCGCCCTATTGGAAGTATCCCTTCCTCGGTGAATCCATAAAGGGGCTCTGGTGATGGATCTATCTGACTTGTCCCCATGCCCATCCGATCAAAACATGCCTTATACATTATGTTGATGGAGCTTCCGGTATCTATCATTATTCTCCTTACCTCCATATTGGCTATTCTTGTCCCGTATGAATATGGTGTCATTGTGCGGGTAGTGCACTCCTGTTGCATCTTCTTTAGTCAATGTGATATCATTCGAGACAGCTTTCACCTTTTTGGCAAGCCTGTCATTTTGTACATGGCTAGCGAGGAGGACACGGCCTACCTCTCGAACATAACGATTGCATGACCGACTCGTCATGCCGCCAATGTGGGGCCCACCATGAATGGTGAATATCATCCTTATGGAGGGCACTCCCTCGTTCTCAGGGGTCTGATGATGCGGTGACGTATGTTGTCAGGGATGCGAGGGTCTTTATCCCAAAGCTCCTGCCACGTATTCTCCTAAATGACCTCTTTTGATTAGGTCTTCGATAGCATCTTTTAGGGCCCAACAGACTGACATATTATGCCTGACCTCGTTGTGATAGGCACAAAATTTGTTCTGGTTTCTTTTATTGATAGGGGTCCTGATGGGCCTAGGCTGTCCAAAGTCTTTGTTCCCCCTTTCCATAGCGTAAATCCTGTCGGAGGCGTATGATAAGGCGATGTAGATTTCATGGTGACGTTAGGGTTAATAAGACTCAGCTCGGACTTTCTTTGTGATTTTACCTCTCAGACCATCCTCTCGGCCTCCTTTGTCATTCTTATTCCCATTCCTTTTCTTCCCCCTGGGAGTGTCTGCATCATCTTTCTTTTTTGGCTTCCTTGGGCCGAAAGTCTCTTCCCAACGGACCTCCTTCACGGCCCGCTCATAGAATTTGCCTAAACTTTTGACAGGGGATTTGCATATGTCTTCATACAGCTTCCCATCTTTTTGAAGTCTAGCAGAGGCCGTAGTGAGGACACTCTCTTCCGATGGGCTATCAACGTTTCTGACTTCCTGTCGGAACCTAGTAATGTAATCCTTGAGTGATTCATCCCTTCGTTGGAAAATCATGGCCAAATGGCAAGAAGGGGCGAGCTGCCTTTTTAGTGCCCTATATTAGTCAAGGAACTTAGTTTGACATTCATCCCAACTTCTCACACTGTAGGCTGGGCGACTCCTGAACCATGTCAATGGTATCTTCCCGAGGGTTGCTGGGAAGACTCGACATTTTACTAATGGATTGAAAGTTTGTAGATCCATTTGGACGTTGAAAGCGTCCAAGTGATTATGAGGATTGTTGTTCCCATCGTATAGAGGGACATTTGGAAACTTGAACCTGCGGGGAGGGGTTCCGTCTCGATTTGGTGAGAGAGGGGGTTTCTCCCCTCGTGGGATTCGCAGTTCTCTTGGGAGGTGGAATTCTTTTCCAGTCGTTCCATTCTCTGGAGTAGTTCTTTCACCTTTTGATCCCGGGGGTTTGGTCGATGATTAGAAGCCTTTCAATTCTTTCGTTCCTGCTACCAATGATAATATCGATCTGAGGTTCCTCGCTTTGGGCCATGTTCGTAATCAATCAAGCTATGATCTGATTCCCTGTCACTATTGGTTCCTCCCAAACTTTCACTTTGATGCGACTCTTCTTCCTGAATGTTATTCCCTTCATTTTCGCCATCCTCTTGAAGTCGATGGACCTTAGATCTCAATTGTGAGTTTGAGGAATGAAGTTAATGGGTTCATTGGCGTTCGACCTTGGTTTGTTGATCATGTTGGGTTCTTGGATGACGATGCTCATTCTCAGAGGTAACTGCTTCTCTCCATCTCGATACACCTCGGGTGTATGCTTGAGACAATATCTGAACCATGTTGGCCAGCTCCTTCATGGTATTCTCCAGAGCCTCCTGGCACTTGTCGAGAGTCTCTTGGCATTGCTGCCAAGTCTGCACATCATCAGCTTTGGGGCCTACCGTAGGAGTAGTTGTGTCTTGTTGTTGCATCTGGCCTTCTAGTTAACTAGCAGGAGTCTTAGTATTCCTGATGGGTTTCCTTCTAGCCATCACGTCTAACACGAATTTTCAGAGATTAAAGATGAGAAAATACAGTGGGAATATACAATGGGGGCCCTTCCTCTAGTGCCAAAATATTAACACCAAAATTCGATTAACTAGTTTCCTTGGTACAACACCCCTGACTGCATATTTGAGAAAGAGAGAAGAAGAACAACAAAGGTTTGAGAAGAAAATAAGAAAAGGACAATAACACCAGGGATTTATCATGGTTCGGCCAAAGCCAGTTATTGGTCCCTACGTCCACATTACTCTTTTGTTATTTGTTATCCAAAGGTCTTGTTAGACTAGATTACAATAGCTATCTTACTTTCTCATAGCTAGCAGTATGTTCTCCTCATGAGAATTTTGGATACATGAAGTTTTCTTTTTCTTTACTAACATAGTTTTTTGTATCTCTGTCTCACCCTTTATAATGATCTCTTCCCTTCTATTTATAGTGAGGGAGAGGGTTACAAGTGTAATTTTCTTGATCGGCAAAATGATCACCTTCGCTGCTTATAGCATTAAATGTTTGCCGTCGGACAATTAATGCTAGGCAAATTATTGTCAGATTTTTGAAGAGCTGATATGTATTACCTGAGACCTGAGCTGTCAATTTTTCTGGCACGTTTCAGATTACTGATTGGACTTTCTACGATCATCTGTTAGCAATAGGCTGCAGAGGAGATTGTGGGTCGAGATTCCAGGATCGTTACTTTCATCCTCATTTGGTCGCTTATCGGTCTTGGTCGACGCGGTCATAACTCTTCGCGTCTTAGGTCTCACGACATAGCGAGGCTTTGTGGCTTTCGTTTGGTGACCACGGTCTCTTTCTGGCTGAGTTGGATTCTACCCTGGGTCCTTTCTTCGTTTGATCACATTCACCCCCTAGATGTTGCCCTGCTCGAACCTCGTATCCTATTAATGCCCATAACAGTTTGATCATTATCCAAATGACTCAAATTGATTTGATAAGAAAGAGAATGGAACTCATGGGATCAAAAATCGCTAATATATATATATATATATATATAAAAAAGCTTACGTATACATAATGTACAGAGTCATTGCCTATTATGGCATATGCCCCTTTTTGTGTCATTTGTGTTCAATTTTTTACAACTTTTCCAAAAAATGCTACTACATCACCTTGGCTAGCTTCATAAAACATCCTTCTACAACACCCTAAGTTCTTTTAGGGATGATACAAAATAAAGTTAGTTTAACCTATAGTTTATAAGGATCAAAAGTATAGGTTAGTCTAACTCTTCCTTAAAGACTTAATGGCCATGCTATGTACACTTTCAAAAGATGATCAAAAAGAAACTTAGATGGTGGATTCCTTAAGGATCAAACCATCCCATAGCCATAATTAATAATTAAGGTTACAAAGGGATGATTTCTACCTCATGTAGTACCTTGCAGCTAGCCAGGTTTAAGATTATTATATAAGGGATCTTGACTTCATATGCACTTCGAGGACTATTAACTATGGTGGTGAATGTATTAGCCTTAATTTCCATTGGATTGTTATCCATGTTGCTTGTCTATAAAGGGATTTGCAACTAATTCTTGAGTATCTGAAAAACAATCCATAAAATAATAAGTCGATGGCTCAGTGAGATAGATACATACCAAACATTTGAATTCATCACACAATAAGAGTCATATATATATATATATCCATAACTCAACTAGATCACCATTTCCTATATCATTTTCATAAATGATTATAGAGTATTCAGAGACTCACCTTTGAGGTAAACTTATTTCATTCATTTCTAAGCACATTATGCCAATTCTGGCTTTCATAGCCATATGCCATATTCTCAAGTTCATTATGTATGTCAATTTTATGATATTAAGTTACAACATTCATATAAGAGCAATATAGAGCAAACCATACATGTCAAACAACATAGCCCTCCTTGTTACTTTGGTCCAACCATAACCTACTTATCCCAATCTTTTCTTTTTAAGCTAGCCATGATCCACTTATCATATTAGAATGCACAGATCAAGGATCTAGTTCATTTTGCTCATTATATCCCATCATTCACATATCAAGCCTTAAAGGCTGCTAATTATGCAATCATTCCATTCTTATATGGATGGCTCATCAATTTTAAATAAATACATCTTAATATCATTCACAACATTGTCTACAATTCCATGTCCTATGTATATAGACAAGCTTTACATCATATAATCTCTTACAATAATTATGATTCCAACATCAATCATAACATCACAACATCATATACTATCCAAAATCTCATGCAAATTTTCAAATTTTATATAGTATGACTACTCATAGTATTTGCATTTCCATAATTATAGTCATTCCTCATTACATCATTCTTTCTTGTCTTATGATCACCTTGATTTATAGATTCATTGATTAGATACTCTTGGATGCACAATAATCCAATTCCTTGGTATTAACTTATGATTTATATTTTTATAAACTCCTATTTACTATGTTTGAATTATTTAGATTCATTATAAGAGTAACTTAAAGAATTAGGATAAAGGACTAGAAGAAGTAAATTTTGGTTGAATAATATAAAACTTACTGGAAGTGGGACTATAATCACAATTAGAATCATTGAAGAAGAAAGAGTATGATTGAGATTAGAATAAAAAAATTCATCTATGAAAAGTTCAGTTAAACTTGAGGATATATAGTTAAAAATGCAAGTCTACTCATCAAATTTTGGAAATTTTTAGGAAGTCTAGTTTCAAACATGATCAGAATTGCAATTAAAGTCAAAAAATAAAGGCAAGAAGGGTTGATTCAAATTGTGAAATCCTAGTACAAATTTTGATTCGAATTGGTCAAGAAAAATGATTGGATTTCTGCAAGCATGATGGCGATTCAGTTCAAAATGGTGCAATTTAACTCACATAAGTAGATTTTGCATGTAAATAGCAAAAAAAAATAAGGATAGCTATTTCTAATTCAATATCACACTATAGGATCTTAACATCACATGTTTTAAGAGTTTAAACAAACACAAACTTAGCTATTTCAATCCCATACTAAACATTATTCCAACAGATCCATTCAATCATCATGTTTCATCATATAATCACAAAACCCATTTCATTAACTTGCATCATAAATCAACAAATTCCAAGCAAGAATCATGTTATAATTCATAAGAGTGGTAAGTATCACTCACCTTAGTAACTAGAACACAAGAAACCTTAATTATTTTCCCAGAATCTCCTATGTTTTTCAAGATAAAAAATAAGAGCACATTAGCATTGAATCCTTCTTTCAAAGATTTCCCTAGTTAACTAATCATATATGATTAAATTATGGTTCCTATATTATGAATAAAGCTATATCTAACAAATTTAAGCTTCAAAATGTTAGAAAAAATTAGATTGATTCATGGGTTGAACAATACCATGAATAGTGATAAAAAAATTCAAAAAATTCATAACTTAAGTTTTACTCAATGAATCAGTATGATTTTGATATCAAAATAAAAAGGAAAAAGAGATGAATTGATAGTAAAAATTTGATAAAATAACAAGCAAGATTAAGGGCTTACCTGAAGAGAGAGAGAGTGAAGGTTGCAGAGAGAGTGAAGGTTTAGAGGAGAATATGAAGAGCAATTGATTTGCATGGGTTACTATGTGCAAGAAGGCTTAAAGAAGAAGGTGGGCCAACAAAAGAAGGGTATTTTGGGCAAAAATAAGTTAATTTCTCATTATCTACAAGTTGACCATTTCCCCTTTGAGTAATTTTTCTCCTTTCTTCCATTTTTAAGCTCCAATTTAATATACTTATCAATTTTAAAAAATCATGCAATTCTAATGCAAATTAGTTAAATTAAGTGCCTTCATAACGACTATAATTTTTCATTCATTTGATATCCATAACCTTTGTTTCAAACTTTCCAAAGTTTTTCATAAATAGAATTTCAAAATTACAAGTTTTATTCTTTAAACATTCTTGATCAACTCTTTGATCTTCAAAAGATTTTTAAAATTCATATAATCAATTTCTACTATTTTTGGGTCTCTCATAGCTCAAAATTTATAGTTTTGAAATTCTTAAAAAATTTTGAATTAAAGCCATTTTAGTTCTGAGTAGGGTTTGGAAATTTCAGGATGTTACAAATTCTCCCCTCTTAAAAGAATTCGTCCTCAAATTCTAAATTACAATGGTAACTCAGCTGGAATGATTCAACTATTGCAAATTAAAATTTACTTTAAATGATTATAGTAGTCAACTCTTGCCAAATAATTTAAGATATTTTTCTCGTATTTCAACTTCTAATTCCCATATGGCTTCCTATTCATCATGTTGATTCCATATCACTTTAGCCATCGAAACCTCTCTAGATCTTAACTTCCGAACTTGTCAATTGAGAATAACTACTAGTTGTTCTTCGTGGGTCCATTTGGTATCTAATTGAATTGATTTTCCTTTAACAATGTGAGATTTGTTGGAACATATTTTCTCAAAATAAATACATCAAATACAAAATGAATTCTTTGCATTTTAGCTAGCAATTCCAATTAGTAAGCTATAGTTCCTATGCATTTACTAATCTCAAAAGGCCAATCTATCTCGGTGCTAGTTTCCCCTTTTTATCAAAAAGCAAGACTCTTTTCATAGGGGACACTTTCTAAAACACTCTATCATTAACCTCAATTTCTAATTCTCGTCTTCCTTTATTCAGATACGCTTGTTGTTGATCTTGAGCTATCTTCATTCTATCATGAATCAATTGTACTTTTTCTATGGCATTGCCATAAGATCCAGTCCTAACAACTTTGATTCCCTAGGCTTAAACCAGCTTGTTAAAGATATACACCTCTGCCAATACAACAATTCAAATGGTGCCATTTGAATACTAGCCTAATAGCTATTGTTGTAAGCAAATTCGGTAAATGGTAAATATTTTTCCGAGCTCCTTTCAAATTCCATCACACATGCTTGTAACATATCCTCTAGAGTCTGGATTATTCACTTTGTCTAACCATTTGTTTATGGATGAAAAGTCATGATAAACCATAATTTAGTACCTAATGATTGTTGAAACGATTGCCAAAAGTGAGAGATAAACTAGGTACCACAATCTAAGATAATTGTCAATAGCATACCATGCAAAGGAACTATTTAATCAAGGTATAGTTGTGCATATTGAATAGCTAAGTAGATCATTTTAAATAGTAGAAAATGAGCTAATTTGGTTAAGTGATCAACAATAACCCAAATTGAGTCATAGCCTTTTGGCATCCTTGGTAGCCTAACTATGAAATCCATTGTTATGTTTTCTCATTTCTATTCCAATATTTTGACAGATTGATATAATCCTATTGGACATGGATGCCTTTCACCTATTAACACATCAGGCATCTCATTACTTATTCAAGCATATCTCATTTCATACTTTTATAACAAAACACATCTTTCAAATCATGATACATTTTAGACATTCCTAGGTGCATTGTATATGATGAATTATGTGCTTGTTGTAGCACATTATCACAAACAAATTGTTCTTCATTCTTAATTACTCCTATCTTGTTAACTATAAATTTCGAGTTTGATTCCATTTTTGCTTTTTGTTTAAGAAGTTCATATTATGAATCTTGTTTTTGAGCATCTTTAATATAATCAACTATTACTAATTGTACTATCATATGGATAAGAATTATAGTTTGATTTGGAACTTCCAATCACACTCCAATCTTTTCCAACTCTAGGTAAAAACATAACAAATTTTCTTCTTTAGAAAGAAGATAAGCCAAACTCATCGACTTGAGACTCAATGCATCAGTAACTACATTCAACTTGGTAAGATAATACCGTATTGAGCAATCATAATCTTTGACTAGCTCCATCCATCTTTGTTGTCTAAGATTAAGATCTTTCTATTTAAACATATACTTCAAACTTTTATGATCCATATAGATCTCACATGTTTCTCCATATAGATAATGCCTCCATATTTTCAATGCAAAAATTATTGGTACCATTTCCATATCATAAGTAGTATAGTTTTGTTCATTTTTCTACTATTGTCACAATGTATATGCAATTACTTTATCGCTTTGCATTAATATGCACCTAAGCCCAATGTGTGAAACATTGTAATACACCACATAACCACCTGATCCAAATAAAAATGCCAACATTGGGGTTGTCGTTAAGCATTTCTTCAAATTTTTGGAAACTTTCCTCACGTGTAGGATTCCATTCAAATCACACTCCTTTTTGAGTAAGTTTGGTTAATGGTGCCGAGATCTTAAAAACTCTTTGAAGAACTTTCAATAATATCCAACCAATCCTAAAAATTGCAAATCTCGGCCATTGTTATAGGTCTAGGCCAATTTTCTATAGCTTTTATCTTTTGAGGATCCATTTGTACTCCTTCTTGCAACATGATATGTCTAAGAAATATGACACTAGTCATCTAGAATTTGCATTTGGGGAATTTTGCATAAAGCTCATGCTCTTGTAGTGTTTGTAACACTGTTCATAAGTGTTGAACATGCTCTTCTTCACTCTTGGAGTAGATTATGATATCATTTATCTAGAAATGATTTAAACACTTAGTTCATCAAAAGTAGTTAGGGCATTCGTCAGTCTGAATGACATTATGAGGAATTCATAATGTCCATATCATGTACAAAAGGCAACTTTAGGCACATATTTTTCATGAATCTTTAACTAATGATATCCTGACCCTAAGTCTATTTTCAAGAAATATTTCACTCCTTACAATTAATCAAACAAGTCATCAATCCGAGGGAGGGGATATTTATTTTTGATGGTCACTTAATTCAATTGGCACATTCCTTAAATATTTGATCGGCTAATAAAGTCTTGTCAATGGGAGTCATTACTACTAACGATGTTTCCATTAATTCACCAAATTCAATTAACAAACCAGTAAACTTCTTTGCAATAAAAGAATTAGTAGTGTTAAGATTAAACAATACTCAAGCCTGTAAATTATTCACTTTCAAAATACCTGAGATTATAGTGTTAGATGCTTGAGCCTCTTGTTTGGTGAGATTGTAAACTCGTGTCGTGGCTTCATTAGAATTACTTCCATAATTACCTTACCCCTCACTTTTACCAAATGCTGCTGGTGCTCTGGCTGAAGCCGTAGAAGGTGTTGTTAGTTGATTTGGGAGTCTAACTCAATAATTTGCACCATATCTTAAAGCATTCATATTCATATGGCCCTTTCTCACCCTATATCTAGATTGACCACATTTGAAACACCCAGCTAGATCTTTTCTACAAAATCCATAATGACGTGTATTATAATTTTACTTAATGGTGCGTTAGCCTTAATATTCCCCTAACTCTGGGGTATACTCCTTCCATAGAATAGAATAGAAGTAGTTAAAACAAATTAACCTCCCATGTTTCTTCTTACAACAAATTCTATGGTCATGATGATTCAAAAAAATTTCCTTTCCACCCACTAAGAGGTGTTCTATGAGCTTAAGTTGATTTTTCACCTGGTACTGTATTAGTTCCCTTAGTTCAAATTCTTTTCTTACTCCTAGAGGACATTTCCCTTTCATGACGTTCTTTTGATCTCAATTCTACCTGTATGGCCTAGTTCATGGCTTGCTAATATGTTATGTCTAGATTAACTTCAACACAAGTGAAATAATAATTACGAAGCTTTTGCACAAATCTTTCCACCTTCATGGTATCATTCAGAATCAAGTGAGTAGAATAATGGGAGAATTACATGAATTGAGAATCATATTCACTTACAGACAAGTTTTGTTACCTCAAATTTTCAAACCTTCTAGGATTTTCCTGGTAGACACTAGGGGGGAAGGAATTGATCAATGAAAATCTCCTGGAACATTTTCCAAGTTAAAGGTCTTACATCAATATTCCACCCATCAATAGCTCCAACATACCAATAATGTGTTAAATTGTCTAGCTACTATCCTACTAGTTCTATCAATAAAGGTTTAGGGCATCATAATATTCTACCATACCTTTCAATCTGATCCAAGAACTAGTACTGGTCTACAAAAGAATAAGTTCCCATATATCGGGTGGCTTCAATTTTAGGAACTTGTGAACAATTTGCAATGGATCTCTTTGCTAATTTCTAGTAGGAGAAATTTGGTCCAGTTTGCCTATTTCTATTAGGCTTTCTATTTTGATCTCTGATTTTGGTTTTGAGTTAGTGTATGGACTAAGTGATCTATTGCTCGCTAAACCAAGTTCTCCATCCACTGGCAAAATTCTAGATTCTCACTGCTTCTTGGTAGGGACTATTTTGTCCAATAAACAATCTTCCTTGACCAAATTCAGGTTTTGGGCCTTCTTGCCACCTGGTTCTTACCATAATCTACATCACAAAGTTAATCAAATACTTAAGACACACAATAGTTCTACTTTGGTCATGCTAATATGAACACACATTTCACTAGATCAATGGGAATGGTATCAGTAATACATGCTCCTAGATGCTCATGTACTACTAGTACTATTCCTATTAACACTTGATGAAACTACCACCACCATAGTGTAACTCTAGACAATCTACATGCAAACCTATAATCACAAATTTAACCTAGACCATCTTGTGATACCATCTTTGTCACAACCCTAAATCCTGGTCATGTTTGATATGAATATCAATTTTTCCATTAATAATCACTAGGCTTTGACCGAATTCTATCATTTCAATATATCTATAGTTCACTTAGTTTGATTATTATCCAACTGACTCAAATTGATTTGATGAGAAAGAGAATGGAACTCATGGGATCATGAGTCACTAATATATACAAACTTATGCATACATAATGTACAAAGCCATTGCCCATTAAGGCACATGCCTTTTTTGTGCCATCAATGTTCAACTTTTTACAACTTTTCCAAAAAATGCTATTACACCACCCTAGCTAACTTCACAAAACATCCTCCTACAATACCCTAAGTTCTTTTAGGGACGATACAAAATAAAGTTAGTTTAACCTATAGTTTATAAGGAACAAAATTATAAGTGAGACTAATTCTATCCCTAAGGACTTGATGGCCATGCCATGCACATTTTCAAAAGATTATCAAAAAGAAACTTAGATGGTGGATCCTCTAAGGATCAAACCATCTCATATCTATCATTAATAACACATTTAGGGGTTGTAGAGGGATGATTTCTACCTTATGCAGTACCTCACAATCATCCAGGTTTAAGATTATCATATAATGGATCTTGACTTCATATGCACCTAGAATACTATCAATTGTGGTGGTGAATCTATCAGTTATAATTTCTATTGGATTGTTATTCATCTTACTTATTTGTAAAGGGATTTACAATTAATTCTTGAGTATCTAAAAAACAATCCATCAAGTAATGAGTATGGGCTTAGTGAGATAGATACATACCAAACATAAGAATTCATCACATAATAAGAGTCATATATATATATATATATACATATATCCATAACTCAACTAGATAATCATTTCTATAGACAATTATAGATTATTCAGAGACTCCCCTCTAAGGTAAATTCATTTCATTCATTTTTGAGCACATTGTGCCAATTCTGGCTCTAATAGCCATATGCCACATTCTCATGTTCATTATGTATCTTAATTTCATGATATTAAGTTCCAATATTCAAATAATCAATATAGAGTAAACCATGCATATCAAATAACATAACCTTCCTTGTTACTCCATTCCAACCATAACCAATTCATCCCAGCCTTTGCCCTCCAAGCCAACCATAACCCACTTATCATATTAGAATGTGTAGATCTAGGATCTAGTTCATTTTGCTCATTACATCCCATCATTTACATATCGAGCCTTAAAGGCTACCAATTATGCAATCATTCCATTCTTATTATGGATGCCTCATCAATTTCATATGAATACATCTTAATATCATTCATTACATTGTGTATCATTCCATGTCCCATGTACATAGACAAGCTTTACATCATATAATCTCTTATAATTATTATAATTCCAACATCAATCATAACATCACAACATCACATACTATCCAAAATCTCATACAAATTTTCAAACTTTATGCAATGTGCTACTCATAGTATTTGTATTTCCATAATCATAGTCATTCCTCATTAACATCATTCTTTCTTGTCTTATGATCACCTTGATTTATAGATTTATCTTCAAGATAAAAAATAAAAGCATATTATCTTTCAATCCTTCTTTCAAAGATTTTTCTCATCAACTAATTATATATGATTAAATTATGGTTCCTATATCATGAATAAAGCTTTATCTAACAAATTTAGACTTCAAAACATAAAAAAAAAAAAAAGGATTGGTTCATAGGTTGAATAATACCATGAATAATGACAAAAAATTTCAAAAATTCATAACTTGAGTTTTACTCAATGAATCAGTATGATTTTGATGTCAAAATAAAAAAGAAGAGATGAATCAATAGTACAAATATGAGAAAACAAGAAGTAAGATTGAGGATTCACTTGAAGAGAAAGAGTAGGGTTGTAGAGAGAAAGTGAAAACTTAGAGGAAAAGATGAAAAGAAATTGATTTGCATGGATTGCTATGTGAGGCAAGGTTTAACGAAGAAGGCGAGCCAACTAAGGGAGGGTATTTTAGGAGAAAAATAAGTCAACTTCTTACTATCTACAAGTTGATCATTTCCCTTTTGAGTAATTTTTCTTATTTCTTCCATTTTGAGCTCAAATTTAACATACTTATCAATTTTCAAAAATCATACAATTCTAATACAAATTAGTTAAATTAAGTACCTCTATAATGACTATAATTTTCCACTCATTTGATATCCATAACCTTTATTTCAAATTTTCCAAAATTTTTTGAAAATAGAATTTCAAAATTATGAGTTTTATTCCTTGAACATTCTTGATCAACTTTTTAATCTTCAAAGGATTTCTAAAATTCACATAATCAATTTCTACTATTTTTGGATCTCTCACAACTCAAAGTTTATAGTTTTGAAATTCTTGAAAATTTTCAAATTCCTTTTTTTGGATTTTTTGAAAAGCCATGTTATTTTTTAATAGAGTTTGGAAATTTTGGGATGTTACACATATAATCAAACATGCACCTATAATGGGACATTCAAATTAGGGTTGACACTTGAACTATATCCTAATTCCAATTTGAATATCAAGAGATGAAGAGATTGAATTGCACACTATCACCTTATCATGAAAGGTTTTGAATTTAAAAAATTTATTCTTAACAATTGGGTGGTCATGATGCTTTGTTAGAAGCCAATCACAATCTACGAATTTACTTGAACAATTTAGGGAAATTGTGTTAGAATTAAAAAGAGTTTTAATTCAACTGAGTTTATATAAGCTTGTAAATAAATTCATTACCAATATGCATAGAAACCTAATGGGTCACACATAATAAAATCTCTTTGATCCAAAGGAAAAGGAAAAGTTACAATGCAAAATGTTTTGAATTCAAGAGTTGAATAAGTGAACATATTAGAAATTTGAAATGATTAATTAAGTGTTATAATATGATTTGAAGTGTTAATTAATCAATGATTTTATAATTTTAATAGAGATTACATTTATTAAATATTAGTAAATTTCTAATGTTAATCTTTAAATGTTGTTAGAAAATTTATATTAACTTTGAGGGAGATCATAAGTGAAAGAATGGTTTCTCACTTAGAAAGTTATTTTGATTAATGAATTAAAATAATTACATATCATTACATAAGAGAATTTATAAGTTTAGACTCATAGTTTTAGCTTATTGGATACCAAAGGAGAGCATATAAGGATTAATGAGTTTGGACTCATTAAGGAGGGTGGACTCACTTGGCCAAGAGTAGAGTATCAATCGTAGCTTGTGCCCCACTCTTGCTTGCCCCCACTCTTGTGCTCTAATATCTTTTATTTATATAGGAAAGATGTTAACCCTTTTAAGAATGAGACAATACAATACACCAAGCACATGTGTTGTGCACATAAAAATACTCCCTTGGTGTGATCTCTCTTCTCATTTCCTCTTTGTATCTAAACACTAACCTTAACCAAGTGAATTTGTGATTCCTTGGAAAGCTAGCACATTTTAAACTAAAGAGTTGATTTTCTTACTCTACCTATTACATGAACATTGGTGGAGACTTTGGATCGAATTAGTTTGTATGGATTATCATTGGTCTTAGAAATGAAATTTGAAGGAGTTGAGTAAAATGAATCCAAAAGACTTGATTATTAGGCTTGCCAGAAAGTTTGTCGGATTGTTTGGAGATTAAATTATGACTTGAAGACTGGGAATTCTGAGAATAACTCTCAAGAAGATATAATTCAAATTATTAGTTTTATGTTTGTTTTGAATTATACAAATACTCATGAATTAATTTGAAAACAACATGATCCAGTTTCAAAAAAATAAATAAATAAAATTTTACTGTGCATATTTGATACTTTTGATTAGCATATTTTATCCTTTTGATCTATTTTTCCTAATAATGGTGTCAGAACCCATGTTGGTTTCTTTTAATTCATGATTAATTATTTGATTGTTATGGTGATAATTGAGATTATATGCATGTTATAATTTAGTTACATATAATCAAAAAAATTTATTCAAAGTGCAAAATTTTCTATAGAAAATTTTTCAAGACTTGGATCTGCACTTTGAATGAAAAATACATTAGAAAGCAACTGGCTAGCTACCATGGCAATGAGCTGGTTGAACAAGGCACTAGCTGGTTGAATAAGGTAGCTGATGGCAGAAAGGTTAGATTAACATGGTTGGTAAGTTTTCTAGCCACCACACACTGTGGTTCCAACTGTTAGTTAGATAGGTGCCCTAGGGCCAATTTGATTGAGCTCTATTATATCTATAATTGTACATTCTGTTGATTTGATAATAAAAGGTTGTATATTCATCTTACATGGCATTTATGATTATATGCATATCAA
>JANHAO010009083.1:0-18687 GCA_026873985.1 Saraca asoca
ATCCCTCTCCGGCGTGGACTTCGTTTGGGCCGGTTCAAGTGAGCTGGAAACGGTGAGACCGTTCGGCTTCCCTTCTTTCCGCTGCAATTTAAGCTACTTCCAAAGGTTGGTTGAGCTTTCTCCTTTTACTAATTAGTAGTTTAAAGCTCTCTTCTAGCTAGATCTGGGGTTGGATGTTCGGTTGGGTGCAAGAAATTTTTTTGAAATTTTGGACCATTTTGCACCTGACTGGCCGAACAGTCCTTCATTAAACCCATATTGTATTTATGTTAGACTCGTAAATCGAAGGTTTTTTGGACTTCAAATTGTGAAAAAAGTGCACAAACTTTTACCTAGCACTCACTAAATAATAAGAACAAATTAAATTCATGAAAACTTTAACATCATAATAATCAAACTTCACATATTAGGTTGTTGACTTGTCTTTTTTTATTGAAATAAGAAGAGCAATAATGCAATAAGGGATTGAATAGAAGAAAGATGGCAATTTTGGATAATAAAACATATTTGATAAGGTATAGCTAAGGTACATTTTAGTAGTGCCAATATGAGATGAAACAACCAAACATATTAACTAATTACTAAATGACAAGTTAGCAAATCAAAAGCAAATGATAAAATATTCTCATAGAGAATAGAAGAAAAATGCTAATAAACTTCGTTACATCCTTCAATCTCATTAAATTTTCACAAGAAAATCTTTTAGCCAAATCATTGGCACTACACCATTTTAACCATTAGCAAAAGCTCTAAAGTCCAAATTGTGTCAAAAACACACATGCACTAATTGTAGTAGTCAGCTTTCTAGTCATAAGCTTATTTACTCATTCCTTGGATTTGACAAAATTGATTTTTACTAGATAAATCATTTATGAGAATAGAGGCAAGACACTACATCCTTTGAGATACTGTAAAATGAATATTAAGAGCCCACTTAAAATGTTTGAATGGATAATATGTTCTAAAGTTATAGTGTTAAAGTGTTCACTCTCTCTTATAATTTTCAATAATGTACCTTGTATATAAAAAAAGAAAGTAAAACATTGGAAAAAGATATCTCTTTTTCTTAGAAAGTTTCAAGTTCCTAAAGAATTTAAATGATATGAATCATCTTGATTTGCTTCACTTTCATTGTAAGAAACTTTACACTTTTACACTCCCACCAAACTAAAAGCATAGGACAACTGAAATCACAAAACTAATTTCCAATATCATTAACTACTCACAAGGATTCCTATGTTATTAAATTCATCTCATTTATTCCTATGCTATAAATGAGATAAAGCACAAATATGTTTTACTAAATATGTGTTAGCTATACCTTAGCAATTCTAAAACCCCAAATAGCAAACTCAAAATAGAGAAAGAAAGACTAATAGTAATTTGTAAACTAGAACAAGTAAAATATGTTCTAGCTATACCTTGGATATAGTACATTATTGTGGGGTAAAAGCAAGAACCATTGTGTATGAAAGATCTACAATCTGCTTAGAAAGATTAAATCAATATTTTAAAAAAAATAAGTAATTGCTCACAAAGAAAAGATATAATAAGGGAGGATAAGAGATCTTCCAAATTGAAAGAAAGTAAAGAAAATTTAAAGAGCCCACCAACCTTTCAGAACTAGGGTTGATCAAATGCTCTAAGGTAGGGAACTACAAATCAGATGGCTTTCATCCATTGATCAACTACTAGCGAGGCTACCAGTAGTTGGTGCTAGTAAGGTATGAGGCTTTGCTCTGCTAGGGTTTCTTTAGGGAAAAAAAAAGAAAGAAGATGAATTATCAGAGGTTGTTCTATTTAATTGATGTTGAAGTTAGACTAAATAGAGAAAATAATATTTTGAATAAAATGACGTCATTTTGATCATCTGTCGGTCGATATTAGTTATAAATAGTTAAGAAGCCCACAACCCAATATAAACTACAACCCAAAAATATGTTGACCTTTTCACCCAAATCCATCCATTTTGACAATTTTAATTATTGCTAACCAATCATATTCAGTTTAACATGGTACGTTAGCAATGGTTTGAGATTTTTGGATCAACCCTAATGGTAGCCATGATGTTTAGATATATGAGTGAAATTTCTATTGTTTACAAAATAGTAGGGGTGTTAAACGAGGCCTAAGGCCCGTGGGCCAAGTGGGCTAGACCATCAATCTGGAATGGGCTAGACATATTAAAGAATGCCCATTTGAAAACGGGCCTAAATGGGCCAAGTTCAATGAACTACAGTTCAAGCGGACCGAATCTATATCGACACGGACCGATCCGCAAGCCCAATTGTTGGCTGAGTCAGGCTGATACTCTTTCTATTCCTTTGCTTAACTTTCATTAATTTTGGATCAAGACACCATGATTCATTCTTGAAGGTTGATAAATTTCATATCTCGATTTTCCTCCATTTTCCATGAATTTTAAATACCCGGGGTTGTGAAGAAAACAAGAGTATGTTGGGAAAAAAATATAGCTTTTAAAACCTTCAAGATTCTTTTTAACATTGGGATGTTAGTGGAGAGATGAAGGAAAAGAAAATCTGTGCAACCTTGATTCCCATTTTGTGGATTTAGGTGTTGTAATTTCTGTAGTTTTGTTGGATCGGTGCTGAAAAAAAGTGATTGTCGCTGTTGGAACTTGGCCGACACCTTTTCTTGATAGATTCCGAAAGCTAGGTTTCGACTTTTTTGAGAAAAATTCAACAAAGTTGCATTCTTTAGTTGCTGGAAATTTGCTTGAATTAGAGGAAGCATTTAACATTTTGGAATTTTTTATTTTCTATTTAATCAAGGTACAAGGAGACAAAAATGCAACCACTTGGTTCTGCCTAAAATGAAGTAAGCTATTTCCCTCACTTCCTAGAGCATAAACGACAAGATTATTTACATTTTCAATTTGTTTTCACCATTTTATCCCCTCAAATCTACTAGGAAAGAAAGGTGCGATGGGGATATCATTAAATTGTACTTTTCCATCTTTAATTGGATTTATTTCTTATTTGTGAGTTTTTTGAAGTTTGATGTATGATTCTTCCTAGTTTGATTTTAGTATTTCAAAGCTTCAAAATGGCAAACCCAAACTCTGTTGAAGTGATTTTGGATTTTCTGAAGGAGAATAGATTCATCAGAGCTGAGGCAGCTTTGTGCAGTGAACTTAATAATTGTTTTGACATAAATGGATTCCTTGAGAAGCTTGCTATGGGAGAAAAGACCTTAAGTAATACTTCAGAAAACAATAAAGGAAAGCTAGTGCGAGAAAATCATGGGTCAGATCCTCATGATAGTGTTGAAGTTTCTAAGGAGTTTATTGTGAAGGAAATAAAATGTGGAACTGGTACAAGTGTGAATGAAAGAAAACGGAAAAATGCTCTTTCTACTGGGGAACGAAATACATCTAATGAAGTGGTTGGGACAGGCAACAAAACCTTTGGTTTCTCTAAGGGTGTGGAAGACAGTGTGCTTGATATGTATAAATGGAAGTTCAATTC
The DNA here is from genome assembly GCA_026873985.1 of Saraca asoca. Classification (NCBI taxonomy): domain Eukaryota; kingdom Viridiplantae; phylum Streptophyta; class Magnoliopsida; order Fabales; family Fabaceae; genus Saraca; species Saraca asoca. The sequence goes on from JANHAO010009083.1 coordinate 3,489, forward strand.
TAGAAATGAGTAGTTGTATCCAGTGTGAAGAAAAGTAGCTATAAAGACATTAATGAAATTGTTTATATCACATTTGTATTTAATTTATTTTTTCTTAGGTTTTTAGAAATGATATTAGCATAATAACATTGATAAAAAAATAAAAAAAAAACAGGCTAGCCCTCGGGTCGTTCCAATCCATAGGTGGGCCGAACCAGACCAACAGTCCACGGGCCTGTTTTGATGCAGGCCTAAACGGGCCTAGCCCATTTAGGCTCAGTTCGGACTAATTTTGTCCCGATCTAGTATAGCCCGTCCGTTTAACACCCCTACTAAATAGAAAGAGAAAGAATAATATGAACTAAAGGAACTTGGAATGTAAGCTTTGATTGAACAACTCTCTAAAGATAAAGAAGGAAAATGATTACTTTTCTTTTCTTAATTTAACAGATTATATTTCAATTTAATAGAGTCTAAACTGTTTATGGATAGAAGATGTTATTTACACAATACATGAAGTTTAAAGGGGTAATGTGCATTTTTAAATGTCGGGGTTTTTTTGCACATGACTCTAAGTTTAAAGGGGATTGCTACATTTTATCCAATGATATATTCTATATTATATTTTGTATATACATGTGATATTTGGTCAAGAAAAGTACTAGAGAAAAAGTCTTATCTTCCACTTACTGTAGAAGATGAAAGATGAACAACATGGTAATTGGGATGTTGTATCTTAAGGCAAAGTGTCGAAGATCCATTACACCAATAATCGAGGGAATAACATATGAACGACGTAAAATATCTTAAAGAAAGAGAGATATTCATGTCTCAACCTAGTGTCATGCTCATATTACTAACTTTTTATTTTATATTAGAATATCTATATTTTCTCATTATTTGCACATTGAAGAACCTATATATAAGTCATGTCATATCCAATGAGATATGTATTTTTCAAATTAATATTCTATGTTTTTACATATAATTTTGAGTGCTTATTTATACCTAAATTATTTACATGATTTTCATACTAGCATGCTTAATAAGAATATTCACATGATTTGATTAATTACATCCACAAGAATAATAATTTTAAGGTATTTCATGGTATCATTAAATTTATGATGCATTTTAAAAATTGTGAATATCATTTTCTTAGTTTTATATTTTTTATTATATGCTAAATTTAGGATATATTATTTTTAAATGTGGCTTTATATATATATATATATTAATTTCTTATTATGCTCATATTACTAACTTTCTATTTTATATTAAAATATCTGTGTTTTCTCATTATTTTACATATTGAAGAACCTATATATAAGTTATGTCATATCCAATTAGATAAATATTTTTCAAATTAATATTCTATATTTTTACATATAATTTTGAGTGCTTATTTTTGCCTCAATTATTTACATGAATTTTGTACTAGCATGCTTAATGAGAATATTCACATAATTTGATTAATTACATCTACAAGACCAACAATTTTAAGGTATTTTATGGTATCATTAAATTTATGATGCATTTTAAAAATTGTGAATATCATTTTCTTAATTTTATATTTTTTATTATATGCTGGAATTTAGAATATATTATTTTTAATATATGGCTTTATATATATTAATTTGTTTCCTTTTTTTGTTTAATATATTTGATTCTATATATTAGTACTCAAGTATATTTATAAAAGAAAAATACGTTGTCTTATTATTATGTTTTGTTATATTTTTTTTGTCAACTAATTATATGTGTGGTTGAAGATGAATGTGTTTTTAGAAGTAAAATTTGCTTAACTCAATATCAAGATCATGATCATTGAGAGGTATGTATCATATTTCTGTAATTTTTATTGTGGTTATAAAATATAAAAATCTATGTTGATTTGATGCTTAGAGGAATAAAAAAGGATAATTAAAAAAAAATAAGTAACTGATTATATCTTTAATAGCATATCTTTATGAGTTTTTACAAATACTATTTGTGTTAAATGTCATAATGGTCTCTTTTTATTATTATTATTAATATGTTTTCATTTGCAATATGCTTTATTTTGGTCTCTATGGCTTTTGTAGCCATAAGGGATCGAAGAAAAATGACTTTTGTAAACATAGCTATTATAATGAGATTATATTCATTGTAATACAAACAAATGAAAGTACTTTTTTTTATTTGTGCTTATAAAGATTTTGAAACACTTCAACCATAAAATGTTTGATAATAATGATGAGGTTTTATAGCCTCTTGGATATCTTATACTTTTATATAGATATCCTATTCATAGTTTTTGCCAAGTCCAATGTTTCATGTTTGAAAACTCATAAAGTCATTAATAATCCGTAATCATGATTAACATTCATGTGTTTTTGGCAAAAATAAATACATTCATAAGTTATATATTGCTACCTATTAAGGTGCTTTATAGCCAAATGGCTAAATGAGTTTATTGACGTTATATTGACAAAGAGTATGTGTTATGCAAAGCTTGTAAACGATATTTAATCAGCTATTAAATCATATAGTTAATTGCAACATTTTATCTTTTCTTATTAGCAAAATGGCTAAATGTATTTCTCAATGGATTGTGTGTAATTTCTATGATATTTTGATACACATTTATGTTTTTTTTTTTTACATATCTACAATTTGTGTAAATAGTTAGAAATAAATTATAATTGGGACAAGAGAATAATATGTGATTTTATGGATTACCATTAGCTAGTGCTTTTGGATTGTGCCAAAGATTTAGTGGTTAGAAAGAGATAAATATGTTTTCATTATTTCAAGAAATATAAAATGCACTATTCTCTCTAAGATTTAAAATGATCATGACCATTTTGTGTCCACTGTTATGGATGGATTAGGGGAAATTTAAAAGTATATACTTTATTATTATGATTTTTAGGTTTCTATACTTATGTACAAGAATTTTATGAATATTAAAAATGCATGAGGTTGCACAAATTTCTTGTGAAAAATTGAATAATTATATTTTTGAAATTTTATGAGATGTACTCATAAATTTGTGAGAATGTCTTATATATGATAATGTTATCATTATATGATTTTTGGCTATATGAAAATACAATTACAAATATGAAAGTTGCAAGTATTGATTTATATTTGGCAACATGGTTTTGCAGCATAAAAAAATATTTTCTTAGTTTTTGGCATAAATAAAAAAAAACATTATTATAAATATCAAGTTATTTATGTAACAATCTTGTTATGGAGTAGTATTTATTGGCATGAGAATTATTCTTTTTGGCATATTTGAATGCTAAATACTTTTATTTATGTTTACAAGCTAATATTTGATATAAATGGCCCAAAAAAGTTATATCAATCATGTAAAGGTTAAGATTTACCACTATTAAAAAAAAATTATTTTATGTACAATGGATAAGCTAACTCTATAGGAAAAAAATTGATTTGTAATGATTTTATGTTTGAAATAACTTCTGGTATTTGACACTAACTTATTCAATGTATTATATATGCAATTATGCATCTTGTGATGTTGATCATGTTATGACATATTTGTGATATTATTATTTATTGAGATTATATAGTTTGATAAGAATTATTTTCAAAGATCAAGATAAATGTTTACTAAGTTTGTGATTGCAAAACTTAAGGTATGGTATTTATCATATTAAAAGATATCTTGCAAATAGTTAGGACCACTAGAAATTGCATGAAATGCTTTTGAAATATCATTCTTACTTTGAAACTTTATGAATAAGGCAATAACTTGGGAGTTACCTTTGTGATTTTAAAATATTCATGATTAATTATGTACTTTTTGGTTGTGTGGGAAGATACATTATAAATTTGTAATTTATTATAATAATCCTTTATATTTGTGATATTATTTGTGGAAATGTGTAATTATGTACACATGAAAAAGTAAAAAATATATGACTTATGAATACTCCCATCTAAATTTATGGGATGTGTATATATGCAAATATATTAAATTACCTAATTGTGATTTGTGAAAGAGTCAGCTTCACATAACACAATGAAGATTTTTGTGAGAATTGAGATTTTGAGAAATTCTTATGAAAAATAAGTTTTATCCATAGTGGCGATTTAAAAAAAAAAGGATTTTGGATATCCAAATTTATCTGCTTAAACTATAATATTTTTATTGGGCAATATATTTTAACTTTGTTATCTTAAATAGTATAAATTGCATATTTGATTTTTTGAAACTATAATATACTTTGTAAATATGTGATCAAGATTTTTTTTTTTAAAAAAAAAAGGGATACCATCTCATGTAGAGATGAATAAATGTTGATTTAAATTTTAGTAGACATTTCTATTATACAAAAAAGGTACAATAGTGTTGAGTTAATTGCTAGATTACGTATGATGATTTAATGAGTTTGTAAAATGAAGGTGTTTCTATTTCATTGGTCATGATAATTATAAATTTATTTATATGGAATTATTGAGTATTCCATCATTGATGAAAATTATTCATAAATGAATAATTAAGTTAATGAGATAAACAGGTTGGTGGCAAAAAAAAGTCGTGTATAACAAATAATAATCACATATTGTGAATTAGTACCAATGCCTAGATCTTTTGTATATAAAAGTCTAAAGCTATAATTGAAGGATATGGATGTACATCAAGAGGGATGCGATGAAAGTCTAAATAATTGTAATGCCCAAAACTCTAATTGAATAATTTTTATAAGCAATCTTCTTATAAATTGTTAATACTTAAAATTTATAAGCATAAGATTTTAGAAAATGTATATTTGAAAAAGATTTTAGTAAATTATTTAACATGTAATTTATAATTTCATTATATATGTTTTAAGTATTTCTTTATTCACATGATTTATTTAATGAGTTTTATATAAACTATAAGTTTTAATAATATTAATAATAATAATAATAATAAATAATTTTTTAGGTAATAAGTAAATTATTTATCACTTATGGTTGTTTTAAATGCTTAAGGTATTATTTGTTTTAATTGTTTAATAAATTCTTGATCTACTTATGAAAAGAATTGTAACTTGAACTTTATTAAATGATATTGGAGTTTTATTCATGTGAGTTTTACCATTCATGAAAGTTTATATAATGTTTTGTTTTAAATTCATTAATTATTCAATGTGCAATAAGTATGTCTCAATTTTAATAGTTAAGAATCTAAAACTAATGTAAATTTATTATGCTTTATTAAACTAGAGCTTAGATTTAATTGAAATGTATTTAAACTATTGTTTTAATTAATCTAGTTACATAATGTAAACCATTAATACTTGTTTTAATGATAGAAAATTTAAAAACTTACAATTACTTGCTAGACTTAATTAATGTGTACTATAAATTTTCTTCCTTGTTTCTTGAAAGCTAATTTTCTGTTAAAAAAAAAAAGAAATAGAAGAAGTCTTTTTTCTCTTTAGTTGTGTATAATCTACAACAAACCATTTTCTCCCTATCTCCCAAAAAAACCTAAATTAGTAGTCTCTTTTATCATTGTTCGTGATTGCACCAGAGGTGTTGGACTATGCTACTGTGTCAAATTGTCATTGTGCAGATTTATTAATGTTCATGATGGGGGCTTCCTCCAGCAGCTGAATAGTTAGTACTGAAGTGAAGCTCGCATCAGCAGAACAACCAATGGCCACCCCAACCCTACTAGCTCACAGCGAGTCCAACTGCCATTATTAGTTTGTCGTTATTTCTCTTCTCTCTAGAGATAAATATGTGAGCTGGTCTTAATTTTAACTAAAACCCCTAAATTTTTCTACCATTGTTTTAGCAAACCTTAACCCCCCAATTGAAAGGAAATTAATTTTTCATGTAGATAACAACTGCTAATCAAGGAAAATCCAAGCTTTGGCCCTCAAAAGCCTCAATTTCACTTAAAAGAAAACCCTAGATTGAATTCAAGTTGGATAGAGCAAGTATATTCTTGGAGAAGATTAAACTCTTAAAGAACAAATTGATGTGTATAAATAGCTTACTATCTTTACAATTTCGTTGTGTGCTATTTTAGTATGGGTTATGTAATGTTAGATTTCTGTTATCTTGTGATCTTGAAATAATTGGAATGGAATTAGTGAACTTGTTGTGGAGTTGTATATGTGTGGGAAATGATACCTATTCATTTTTAGGATGCTTACAACCTATAAAGGTTGTGAGTTAGTTACTCACTTTCCTTACACTACAAAGTTGCTATCTAAGGTGACAAAAGTCAAATTAAATTTATAATAAGTTATGGCTTTGGTAAATGGAGATCTTGAAGGTGTGATGTTTTAGGGTTATTCATGTATAATAAGAATTTATTGCTCAAATTTTAGACTAAATTTGAAGACTTGTGATTTGTTTAGTGTTCTTATGAATGATGCAGGTGGAATTTAGGTTATAGTATAAGTGAACTAAATTGAAATTGATGAGTATATGGGTGTGGCACCTTATATGAAATTTTATAGTTAGTTGAAACAATATATAGGGAGTTGTGTGTTTAGTTGCAATGTGTGTATTGAGTTGAAAAATATGGCTGTGGACATGTGTATACAATTTAAGTGCTTAAGTGCAAAAGGGTATGTAATGATAATACATGAATACGAGAATATATACATAATTACTTAAAATGGCATTTCACATTAATGAGTGAGGATTGATAATCATATTAGGATTGTATAGTGCCTTACCAGTTGTTGACGTTGGATTTTCGTAATGGTCCAAACTCCGGCCAACGGGGGGATTCTTCGGGATCTCTGATCTTTGTCAGTTCAAGCACAACAAAAATAGCAAAATAAACAAAGATGACGGGAAAAACAGAGAAAGAGACACAAGATTTAACGTGGTTCGGCCAAATTCGGATATCACCAGACCTTGCGTCCACGGTAGTATGTTATTGTGATGGTGTTTTTACAGAGTTACAACACTCAGGTTCTCTCTTTCAATTTTGGCAGAGTTTCTACTGATTTTTTTTTTCGGATCCTCCCCTACAGAAGGCTCCTTCCTCATATTTATAGAGGAGAGAAGGTTATAATAGTAATTACATATGCAGTAAATCTATTACATCAGGATTTAATGTACAAGATAGAATATACAGACTAAATCTCCTTTTCAACTACTGCAGACTGTCTTCTCCAAGCGGGCCTCATTCGATCGTTAGAGGGGGAAGGCGTGATCTAGTCTTCATCAAACCTTTAGTTCGCTGGGTATGCTTTATCATCTAGGTCATTCTCCCATTCTCGGAATGAAGAGCCCAAGCTCGCTTCCTCGTGCACGAGCTTGGCCTGATGAGATCGCTTCACCACACGACCTGATGGCAGAATGATTCTGGGCATGCTTCGAGCTAGTCCTCTTGTTGGTCTCGGGCTTCTCGCGAGCTCTTTTGGAGCGAACCAATTTTCACATATAACACCAGTTAAAGTCGACTTTCTTTATTATAGTTTATGTTAGCTTGATTTCTCATTATTTTGTTGTTGGAATTTGATTGATGTAATGATGAATGGGGAAAAATTAGCTTAGTGTCACAAGTTGGCCTTGTGAATTGTGAACTAATTCGATAGGTAAATATGCTTGATTTTCGAAGAAATTAGGGGTAAAAATCAAACATGAAGGGCAGGTCTTGTGGTGCGAATTTAGAAGCAAAATGCATTTGTAGATTATTTTTTTCAAATTTTTTCCACTTTTGGGGTATTTGTGTCTTTTTGACATTGATCATTTGTCCAATACGAGTAGAAAAGTATATAGTTATGATCCTTGTATTTTTATCTTCACATCCATATGAGATGGCACATTAGAACCCTTAGGAGTTAGGAGAAAAGTCCTTATGTCAACTTAGAAAAAGTATATTTACTCCTGCCATTAGGGCTTTTGCTTAGAATGCTCTTTAAAAAGGGGCGTATCTAGTGATCAGGTGATATTATGACTTTGGCTAGGGATCAGATTGTGGAGCTTAGAAATAATCTCCCTAGATATTCAAAACTATGTAATAAGGCATATATTAATACAATGGAGTTATCCTTCTCCTTATTTTTAAAATGTCCCTTCTCAATATGCACTAAAGGCTTCTTGTATGGCAATTCTTTGAGACTCAATATGCATTAATACTTTGACTACATGATCATATTTGCTTGCAGACATGTTACACAAGATTTTGGTTGTATAGGTGACAAAATTTTCAATGCTCGATTATCTATCCAAGTGTGACTTGAATTTATTAGAAACCTGGCATGTTAGCCAAGAGTTGGCATCATACACCGCATGATTTTAGCTAAAGATCTATTGGCCCGTGACACTTAGGTAAGCACTTTTGTTTGTTTAGTCATATTGTATGCAATGGTTTTTTACTAGAATGTGAGTGAGCATTACAAAGATGAACTTGCTTGTTCTCTTGAAAGTAATTGAATAACAAGAATGATGAGATGCTTGACTTCTTTAAAAGGATTGAATGTAAACTTGTGAAATGCATGATTGAGTACCTAGCTAGTTGAATGATATTAATCCTATCACAAAATGTGAATTAGAAAATAAGTGGATCCCTAGAAAGATTCTTCAAGAAATTTATATATTTACATTGCAATTATATGATATGGTCATTAATATGATGGAGTAATAAAGGGAGATTAACATGGTGGAGATATAATGTGATATGCAAGAGAAATGAGGTAATAATATGACAAATAAATTACTTGAAGAATTCCACCTTGGATTCCTATTGCATAAGTTGGAGAAATGTTCTTTAACATGATATATGTGTTCTGGAATAGTTTAACTAATGTTTCTCTTTGATTGTTGGTTGGAAGGGCTTTTGTCCTCCATTAAATGGACTAAAATGACTTATGTATACTCTCCTGATAGAATGGGAACAACCAAGAGTTTCCCCTTGTTGAATGATTGAGATGATTACATGACATGCCCATTTAAATGTGGTTTGTATGATGAGTTGGTGTTGATATTTGTTTTCTAGTTAATTCTTTGAGTCTTGCAAGTGTCTTTTATGAACTAATAGAAATTGTAATTAGAATGCCTCTATATGAGGTTATATGGTCGTAGGCCATACATGTGGGCTATTTAAAAATTTACTTAATATAAAATTATACTTTACTTGTATATAGTTCAAATGCCCATTATTGAGTAGCTAAAACAAGTGGAATTCCCTTGTATGAGGATGGCCGCAAGTCATGTGTGTGGTGTGGTTGAAGCCACAAATGAGGAAAATTCCTAAATAGTTGATATGTGTGGTAAGTCATAATAATAGGTTGGATAGGATTAGTAAACGTGATGGTTTATATGAAATGTGCTAAATGGATGTCAGTTGTATCATTTTAAACATTGGAGAAAGAATACGGAATCGTATGTTGTCCTGATCACATAAGAGAGCTTGTGATCACGTGGGATCATATTTTGGCTGAACTACTAACAAAAAGAGATCATATTTTGCTATTTAAATAATGCTGGCCAAATGGTAAGGTTGTGATTGGATGCTTGGCTTTGAATGTGAAATCATAAAAAAAAATGATTAAAAAGTAATCGAAATGATATTATGCTGATTTTGCTTAGAGCCGCACTTTCGTATGTGTTTAGAAGTTATTTTTCCATTGATAAATTTGTTTCTATGGTATATGATAGTTTAATAATAATCTAAGTTAGGAAGGAATTTACTACTGAATTTCATTGAAATTCATTATGTTTTTCTTTTAAAATAAAATGTTTTAGGCTATAAAATTGTCCCTTCTAACTTGGACCACCTGATGAAGATTAAAGGCACAAGCCGTGGATAATACTTTAGTAATGGAATAGTCTTTGTGTGTATATGTGCATGTATACAAGTGTCTAAGTCACAATATTTTTGTATATTGTAGTGTCTTACATTTAGTAATGTTGTAAGAAGTTTTGATATTGAAAAATAGATTGTATAAAAGACATGTGACCTTAGCAAATATCTGAAAAATAAATGAAATTCTATCAAATTTTCATACAAATCTTTTGAAAGTTATAAAAGTGATTTTTTCTTGATATCTTAAATATCGATTTCTTTAAGTTTGATTTATGAAAGTCCATTAAAAAACATCATTTATCAAGGTCGTTTAAGTTCAAATTGAACTTGTAAGGCATAGCATGTGTCAACATGAAGTGTAAATCTAGTAGGAAATTGTCTTCTTACACTGGTCAGATTTCCAAGTTGGGGGTGTGACAATAATATAAATTGTCCATAAGGGTACTCAACCTAGTGATTAGAGTCCCTAAAAACTTGGTTCAATGGGAAGAATGAATTATAGAGTTATTTAATGTATAAGATGCATCAAATAGAGTCATTTCACTCAAAACCTATCCCCATGATGTAAATGCATCTATCCTGCAATGATGAGGAAGGTTAAGTTTCTAAACTCTAAATGAATATTGTAGCTATATAAGAGTAGGGTGTCATATAATTGTAGGAACACCCTTGACAGAGTTTACCTATATGAGTGTGAAGTAAGACCACTTCCATGAGAATTAAGGCTAACTCTCTAGAGCATTCATGAAACCAAGATTCGCACAAGGCCATAATAGTGTGGGCTTAACGGCTATAATTTGAACTTAGTTCAAAATAAAAAACTACTATTAACTTTGGATCAAAATATCTATCTTCTGCAAAATAGAGGTTCAAGACAATACTATGTTTAGTATGCATAATAATCTCTCTCTCTCCCAAAATATGTGTTCTATTATAGAATTATAAATATGAGTGAGACATGGCTAGAGTATTTTAATAAAAAATAAATATTTTATTAATTATACTCTACTGTTATGGCTTACTAATGTATAATATAATGAATAATACTCATGAATCAATGGCCAACAATTATAAAGGTTTTAACGGTAATATAAAATATAATAATAGATAATTTATTTTGTAATCTAAAATGTGTTTAACCCATTTTAATAAAGAGTAACCATTATATATTTTTCACTCTTTATAGATGTATATATGTGTGTGTGATTCCATACAAGGAATAAGAATGAAGTGGTATATAAAATATATGTATATTGTGTAGAAGAAGAAATATAAAGTGATATATTCTATATTATATTTTGTATTTGTATGGGATATTTGGATGAGAATTGTGTTGAAGAAAAAATTCTATCTTCCACTTAATGCAAAAGTTGGAAGATAACAATATGGTGGAAAGCGAGATATTTGTGTCTTAATATAGCATTATGTTCAAATTGTTAACTTTTTATTTTTATATTAAAATATTAGTGTTTTCTCATTATTTTACAATGCGAAGAGCCTATACATAGGTCATGCTATAACCAATGAGATAAGTTTTTTTTTTTAATTAATATTCTATGTTTTTAAATATAGTTGTCTTGATTATTTTTACATGCTTTTTCTGTTGACAAGCTTCGCGAGAATGTTCACATTGTTTGACTAATTGCATCTATGTATTTGAAAAGACATTTTCATACAATAAATCTGTGCGTCACGTTATTTTAAGTTCATGATATGGGAACATGCTGCCTTCGTCAAAAGTTTGAATGAGAAGATGGTATGAATCGTAAAGTATTGAAAAGACATTTTCATACCGCAATCTTATCACGAGAGATACTTGTAGATTTGCAAACTTGATTTGATGCAAATTCTTGTGTACGTAGAAGAATCAATCCGCAAAGAAAACAAAGCTTGAGAACCATACTGATTCTCACACATTTATATAGAAGTAATTTGATTCGATCGTGGAGTGAAATCTTGAAAGTAGACATACATTGAATTTGGGAGACGCATTTGAATTCTTTGCCATCAAAAAGATCTTGCACAAAGGTCTGTTTCTTACCCAGAATAAAATTTACATTTTATAATATAAAATTAATAATCAGAATTCTTGATCTTATTTGATAATAAACTAATTAACTATTAATTGATTATATTAATAATTAATTAATAATTAATTATATTATTTAATTTGATTAACTGATAATATTAATTTTTTATATAAAATATTTGATAAAATAAGTTATTTACTATTAACTATTTATAGATAAAATGATATATAAATATATAAGTATATTTTATTATTTATTTGAATATTTTTTTATTTTAATAATATTTTAGATTTTAATATATTATTTATCATTTTTTCTTTTAAAAAATAGATTATTATTTACTAGAATTTTCTTTTAGATAATTATAATTTATTATATTTATTGAATTTTATTTTAAGAAATAAAAATTTTAATCTATTATTTATTAGATTTTCTTTTAAAAATAAATAGGTATAATTTATTATAAATTTTTATTAAAATAGATAATTTTAAATAAAAAATGAGTTTATTATTGCTAATTATTATTATTATCATTGTTTATATTGTTATTTCTTATAAGTTAATAGAAGAAGAATCAAATAATATATTTTATGCATATGAATTAATTAGGAAATAATTTATCATAAAACATATTTTATATATTTCTTAATTTTTTTTATGTATCAAGGATAAAAGTGTTAAAAATTTGAATTGATTAAAGGTAATGATGCCTTTTTCCGCCTTAAATGTCAATCAATTAATTGAAAAAGTTGAATTTTATAAATTTTTTAAATTAACTTTTTGAAGATAAAAGACTAACTCAAACAATTATTTATCAAACACTCAAAGTATTTGATTGGCTTAATTAAATAGCTAAAAGCCAATTAAAAAGCTATTTACTAAACACTTTTCTTATAATCAAGAAAGTATATAATTATAAATTATAAATTTATTTTTCAATTAATTATTATTTAATCAATTGAACCTTTGATTTTTTTTTATCAATGGTTATGATGACTCATTTTATTCTCTAAAATATATCTTACAATTTGAAGGGGCTAAATAGAAAGACACCACTAAGCATTGTGATACAATGATAAAAAGAAAAAAAAGTCACACACTTTAACCTAAGATGTTTGGTTTAAATCCTCGTCAAAATATTTGTTAAGGTTATAGTAAACAATGAATGAATATTCAATGCTCCGTGACAAGTAATATTATGATTTATCCATTTCATGAGAAGAATAAGTGCATAAACATTCTTATTGCTCTTAATAACTATGAATCTAAGAATTTTAGTTTTTATTTGCTACTAGTTAATTAACAAGGAACCATATGTCACACAATGCAAAAATTTTGTTAATATTGTTATGAGTAGATTATTGATGAGTGCAATATTTATATTTTTTTTTACATTTAATCTTTTGTTAAGTTTATATGCCAAATATAATTACTTACACTCTATTATATGATGTGTTTAGATTCAAATAATGACAAGAATAATTTATTTTAAAATAAGTGATTTAACATTATTTCTGACTTTGCTGGATCTAAAGTTCTAGACTTCCATTTGAAATGATTCTTATATCATTGGAAAGTTAAGATAAAGGCCTACAAATGTTATGAAGAATTCCAAGTCTAGTTTAGACTTTTGGTGATTCAAAATTAGCCTAAAAATTGAAGTAAAATGATAATCTTGTTGCTCTAAACTAGTTTCAATTTTTGACCAATAACTTGAGTTAGAAACCTTTATTTTGAGTAAGACCTAACCCATTAGAATGCTAAGAAGTAGGGTTTATAGCTTTCTAGAAGAAACCAACATCTAATTTTGCCCTTATCCGATCAAAATTAGCAGTTAAAGTTAGAAAAGGAAAACATATTAACTAAAATCCTAGCTAAATCATGATTACTTAGGGATTACTTCATAATCAAGAAGGATTAATTCTCTCTATTTTGTATATAAATAGGAGTTCCTCTAGGATAAAAAATATATAATTCATCTCAAATCTTTTCTTTTTTTTTTCTTCTTTTAGTTTTATTTCTGTTTTTTTTAATGAGTTGTTAAACTAATTTTTTAATTTAAGAGAATTCTATTTTAATTTATTATGATTATGAGACCAAATTTGTTTTGCTGAGTTATTCTTAATTTAATTATCTATCATTTCTATATTTTAATTGATTTATGATTGCATAAAATGATTTTCAAATGGGGTCCATTAGTTGATTGTCTTTTATGATTATTTGCTAGTTGAATTTCAAAATCAATAATTGTTATAGAAGTTTAGTACAGATAGCGATTAGGTATTAATGATTATGATCCTAAATTTTGTTCAATACCTAAAAGAAATGTTGAATAAATTAAATGATTTGTGTTGATGTAAAATTATTATTATTCAATCTTAGTCCTTCCTGTTTGTAATGCTACTAATACACTAACTAGGATTTCTTAATATAGAATTGGTTAATAATAAGAATTTAATTTGAATGTTGAGCTTAAATCAATGAAATTAGTGTCTAAGTAATTCTCAATTAAACAATTGAAAAAAGAAAAATATTTAAGTAATGATATTCAGTCTATAAATTGAATGTATGAATCTCTCTTAAATTAATATTTTTTCAATCAAAGTTTCCTTTACAATTTGAATTTTGCTTTTATTTTATATTTTGAAATTAAGTACAAAATTCCCCTTTTATTTAAGTTTACTGCATTCAAAAGAATATATTAGAACCATAACTTAATCAACCCAAGTTAGGGTAATAGCCCATTCTTCTTGGTTACATGTCAAGTATATTACACGACATTCATAATTATTTGACATGTAGATTAACAAAATGGTAATAACAAAATGCAATTGTCCTATAATGATTGATTCATATAATACTACATGTACCATTGAATTCTCATCCCTAACCCTTTATAAATATATATAAATATATATAATGCCTTATCTACTTCCATGATACGTTAAAAAATTTCTCATCCCTAACCTTTCTTGTGTGTGTATAATGCTTTATCTACCTCCATCATACCTAATAAAAGAGAGTGTAAGTTACACTACCGTTATTTTACAAATTCTTGTTCACTTCTGTTGATTTTCTTAACTAATAGTATAAAGAACAACTTTTGGGTACAAATATGAACTTTTCACTAACATAACATAAAATTTAAACTCATAAATAAGAGGCCACGTTAAGAAACAAGAGATGTAGAGAATGACTATACCAAACACACTCTCAAGCCAAACAACACCTACTAGGCTTAGACACAGAATTACCCAAAATAAACCAAACTAAATTAAACCCCTTTTACACCAAAACCCACATCAAGCCCAAAAAGACAAGCCCAAGCCTGACCAAGCCCAACCCATCAAACCCATTTCTTCTAGACCCAGAAAACCAAACCCTGACATCATCAACCACAGGCCCACACAGA